>PVHX01012599.1:0-58432 GCA_004024805.1 Geosciurus inauris
TGCTTATAATTTTGTGCAAAGTTAGAAAAATTATGATTGTAATAATTTTTTTTTCTATTTGCCTCAACAAATGTTTTCAGTGAATAGTGTGTACAGCTTCTGAAAATTTGTTTTTTTTCTGTTATGTTTGATAACATGTATTTAAATGCAACTTTTGAGAAAAATAAATAAAAATTAAAATTTAAAAAAAAAAAAAAAATTAATGTTCCACCCCTGGTCCCCAAAACCTCATGCCCCTCTCACAGTGCAAAATGCAATTAGGTCATCTCCAAGAGTTCCATAGTCACCGCATTGCCTGAGATTCCAGGCAAACTCTTGGTTGTAAGCCCTCATAAAAATAAAAAGCAACTTACATATATCTGATATACAAGGGCACAGAGTAATATTCTCATTCAAAAAGGAAGGAATAGGGGCATAGAAAGAAGGGATGAGGCCAAAGCAAAATCACAACCCAGCCAGGCAAACAGATCCTGTAACTCCACATACAGCATCTAGGATATACAGTGGCAAGATGTTCTGTCCAGAGGTCTTGGGCAACCCCACTCCTTTGGTCTTGTTAGTTGCAGCACACATAGGCTCTCTTTTTGCTTAGCCCTCTTCACAGCCAGCACCCTTTTTCAGCAGATAGTCCATGCTACTGTCATTTCATAATTCCTGGGGTCTCCATTCCAGTTCAGCTTCACTCTCCCAGCTCCGTGCATTGCCTTCTCAGGGACAACCTGCAGGGATTCCAACCCTGCTACACTTTGCCTGGCCTACCAGGCCTTCTTCTGAAATCTCAGTGGAAGTTTCAGTAAGCCCCTAACTCCAGAAACCCTCATTCCTGCAGAACCAGCACCACATGGATGATTCCAAGGTCTGCTATCAGCTCAAGCAGTAGCTGGGCCTCCTGGAATCAGGGCTGCAGCAGCCTCTGAGTGCCTGGGGGGCTAAACATGGTGAGACAATTTTGTAGGCCACCCTGTGCAAGCAGGGCACCCACCTCCCCACTGCCCTTTTCTCAAAGAAATTTTCCCTTTGATGCCCTGGCGCCTGCAATGGATGTGGTCTTGCAAATTCCTGAGATGCCTTTAAGCTATCTTTCCTATTATCTCTGTGCAAAGTACATCTCTTTAGTGGCTACAATCTCTTCAACAACTGCACTTCCCTTGGTTTCAGTCTCTATGCACTTTTCTGGCCAAACTGCAAGTTTTTAAAATCCTCCTCCTCTGCTTTCTATTCCTATTCTCACAGTAAACCTGGATAAAGGCTGCCAGCAAAATGCCACTAACTAAATGCTGTAATTTCCTCCACTACATTAATTAGTCCATCGGCTTTAAATTCAGCTTCACACAAAGTCCAGGACATGGGCAAAATGTAGACGTGCCCTGCTTTGCATTACTCCATGATGAAAGAATAGTAGTTCCCATAATATCTCTTAACCTGTGTTACTCCATTTTATAAAACGGTAGTTTTCCATAAGCTACTCTGTTTTAACTGCTGAGGTGGAATGACTCCATACCTTGTTTGTACAGGTAAACAACCATTATCTACCTACCACACTCATAGGCACAAATTGATAGGTAAATTAATCAAGCTAATAAATATGACCACCTGTGGACTTACCGAGTTCATCAGAAGCAAATGGATACATGAGCTTATCAAATTCATATTGTAAAAACCCAGTCCACAAGTTTATCAAACGCACCAGAGCATCAAATGATGCAAACCTCTCACTAGAGGCCCATAAAGGGAGGAGCACCCTGAGACTGGGCACAGTGTTACCATGACCCCATCAGCTGGTAACTCATCAGGAGTCTTTCCCAGGAAAATTGCTACAGTGATCAATCTCCAATCGCATGTTTCATAAGGCCTCAATGGAGCATGGTTACTCCTGTCTATGATGAGCACACAAAACCCACTCTGAAACTTCCATCTATCCAACCCTTGGCATAGAACAAGGAAAGAGTGTGCTTTGACAGTTGCAAACAACTGTGCTTTGACAGTTCTATGCCCTGAACAAGTGCTTTGGCTGGTTTATACTTTTATCTGACCACCTACAATGATTCTTTGCATTCATATCTCTCCTCTGCCTTCACTCTCAGTTCAGCCTCCTGAGCCCCTTGGCTGCTTTAACACTTTCTTAACCTTTCTTTAACCTATATGTATAATTGTGTAAAGTATGTTGTATGACTTGAGTGTTTTGAGATATTAGAAATTGAGATATTAGAAATTAAGATTGGAGGGGCTGTGATTGTAGCTCAGTGGTAAAGCACTTGCCTTGCATGTGTGAGGCACTGGGTTCGATCCTCAGACCACATAAAAATAAAGAAATAAAGATATTGTATCCCTCTACAACTTTTAAAAATTTTTTTAAAAAAGAAATTAAGATTGGAATAAAAGGGCTGGGATTGTGGCTCAGTGGTAGAGCGCCTGCCTCGCATGCGTGAGGCACTGTGTTCGATCCTCAGCACCACATAAAAATAAATAAAATAAAGATATCGTGTCCATCTGCAACTAAAAAAAATTTTTTTTTTAATTAAAAAAAAAAAGATTGGAATAAAAGAACCTTTCATTGCCCAGCTTACGACTACCAGGTGACTCACAAGTATTCAGTGAACTGCCACTGATAAAAGTGGTATAGCCTATGAATATAGTTATTCAATAAATTCTGACATTGTAGAAAGAAACAAATATGTTTGGTCTATGTTAATGACATAGCTCTTTCATACAGTAGATAAGCTTTTTGCCAGAATATAACATGAGTGGCTTCTAGTCCAATTCTGAATAGAGTCCTCATTTCCCTCTGAAACCTCATGAGCATGATCATTACTGTCTGCATTCCTGTTGGCATTCTGCTCTTCTGGAAGGCAGAATGAGGAGACAAACAACTGCCTTCTTCCCTTTTGTTTAGTGTTCTTTTCAATGAAACTTAGCCCCAGCTGCAGCTCGTTCCTGCCTGAGCAATTTTGGCCCCATTATCAGTCTCGTCTCAGGCCCTCAGAGGTGCCAGCTACAATCCAGGCATAGCCACTCCTCAGAAGCCTTAGCCTCAACTACATAGGCATCCTACTCTGAGATTTTCATTTTTGACCATGCTGGTCTCCTCCCTTTCGTTCCCTTGCCATGACTACAGTTGGTCAAGTTTCCTCAGTAATTTCCAACTTATCTCAATGTCCCCCTTTTGTTCTCTCTACTCTCCAACACCTGTGTAAACAATTCCCTATGTTAAATTTCCTCTGTTGACATCTCTAGTATGGCTTCTGTTTTTCTGACTGGATGGCTACTGACATACTCTAGATATATAAAAATGCATAACAATGTTCCCTACTGTTAAGGAGATCACACACTAGTTAAAAGATAAAGATGGGCAAATAAATGTTCTGGTATTTCTTCAAGAGAGTGGACTATGCATCTTTATTTCCTTTCCCATGGAAGACCATAGCGAAATGGTAATACAGGAATTAAAAGGTATAAACACTAAATAACAGAGAGTGTGGGGGAGAACGAAAACATCAGAGAATTTCAACAAATTCCTGGGAGTTAGAAGGTAGAAGACTTGCAGCTGATGACATAGGGCAGAGCAGCCTACAGCATGGAATGGACATAGAGAAGGCTGTGGATATGGATGAAGAGAGTCTGCCCAGCCGCACCCTGGAAGGCCTGGAACTTCAGAACACTAGTTACATGGAGGACAAGAGTGGGAAACCAGGCTTATTGTGGTTGGATGTGCCCCCAAAGTTCATGCAGTAATGAGATGTGGAACCTTTGAGAAATGATGAGGTCATGAGGGCTCTGCTCTCATAAATGGATCAACGCCATTGTCATAGGAGGAGATTCCTGATAAAAGGATGAATCGGGTGCTGTCTGTGTCTCACACTCTCTTGCCATGTGATGCTTTCTGCCATATTATGGAATGAAGACCACCACCAGAAGAACTAAAAGATTAAAAGATTTTAAAGAAGTTAATCCTAAAGGATAAGACTATAGCTGGAAAACAATAGCGTGAGGAGTATGACTTTCTTTTATCTCAAGCCTTCCAATAGTTTTAAGTCAAGTGCAAGCATTAGTCTGACAACTTCTTTTAGGACTACCAAAACACAAATGTAGCTAAGATATCAGCTATTTTCCTCCCTTCACAAGCTGACTCTGCTGGTCTCACCTTAGCCAGTATAGTCACCCTTGTGTCCGTGCAGAATCATGTCTCAGACCACTGCAATAAGGAAACCTGTGGATGTTCAAGTTCCTTACATAAAATGGCAGAGTATTTGCATACAACTTAAGCACATCCTCCCATATGCTTTAAATCACCTCTCTATTGCTTATAATACACAATACAACGTAAATAGTTGTTACACTATATTGTTTAGGGAATAATGACAAGAAAAAAAGTCTATGTTCAGTATAGATGTACTTTTTTTTCCTAAACATTTTATATCTGAGGTTGGCTAAATCCATGGATGTGGAGCCCACAGATTCAGAGGGCCAACTGTATTCAACCTAGCTTCTTTACTGGTTTCCATAAAAAAAGTAATTACAACGAATACAGTGATTTTCAATTTCTTGTTCTTTATGGACATTTATGGGTCCACATTACACACAATTGCTACATTATTTTTTCTTAAATATAATTTTTTAAAAATGCATCAAAATATTACAAGCATTTGAGATTTTTGTTTGAGATTTTTGTTTGTTGCAGTATGGGGGATTGAATGCAGGTCCTGTGCATGCTAGATAAGAGCTCAACCACTGAGCTACACCACTAGTCTCTGCATTTGATCTTTAAAATTCACAAACTATGGAAGACAACCTACATGTTCCACCTGTTTTCCACTCTGACTCCATCCATTTTCCAGGGTCAACTTCTATTAATTTTTAAACTAATTCTATATTTTATTCTTCTGGTGGCTTTTACTTTAAATCTTCCATTTGTTGAAATGTCTCTCCTTCTTTCAAGTCTCCTATCTTCTTATTTTATCCTCTGGTCCCACCCCAGAAACTCCTATCTAACTTTCCTAACAGAAACTCATATAGCAAGGCCCCTCTGGTTCCCTGAGTCCTGGGACCACCCCAGCCGGGGAGGTCAGCTCCAGCTGCTGAACATGCTTTTCAAAACCACTCCTCTTCACAAGTTTGGATCTCCCTCAAGAAATTTTACACCTGCTGCTTGCAAAAGAAAGCCTCCTTATTTTACACAAATAAGTAAAATATAAAATATATATCAAAATATATTTTTATATTTATAAAATCAACAATGAAAGTAGGTTTGATCTCAGAAAAAAAAACAAAAACAATAAGAAGGAGTGGTTAATTCTAAGGAAATTATGAAACACTTTCCAGAAGGAAAAAATATTTTGGTCAGTGGAGAAGTCTCTTAATATAGAAAAGCATGGTAAAATCACAGTGTCTTAAGGGAAACTAATTTTGGAACATAAAGTTCAAGGGGAAAATGCGAGAAATGAACCTTAAAAAGTTAGTCTGATTAGTTGGGTGTGATAGTAGATGCCTGTAACCCTAGCAATTCAGGAGGCTAAGGCAGGAGGATTGCAAATTCCAGGCCAGCCTTAGCAATTTACCAAGACCCTGTCTCAAACAAAAAATAAAAAGGGCTAGCTCAGTGATAGAGAACCCCTAGCTTTAACCCCCAGTAACACACACACACAGTTAATCTGAGTCAGATGCTCCTTATATATCAGGCTAAGCAGCCCAACTTGAGCCCAATTCCAAGAGATGAAATTTTAAATGCCTGTAAATACCAAACAGACCATATAAATGAATAAAATGAGAACATGTCAATGAAAAAGGAAGATAGAATATATAGGATACTGTGGAAAACTGGGGTGGAACCATTTAATTATTATGAAAAAAAAATGGAAGCTTGTGTTTTTAGAGCTTCTAGTTTTCTTTAACAACAGCAGAATCCAGGTTTTTCTGTCAAATTCCCCTATTTTTAAATCCTGGCAATAGTACATGTCTTTTTTTTTCCCCACAGTATATGGGCCAAAATATATATGTGTATGAATTCATACTTTATAGCTAGTTTCAGCCAACAGATCTCAGATTTAACCTCTTCTACAAACAAGAGGGAGCAGCCATCATAACATTTCAAGACAGAGGAGCCCTGGTCAGACCTGCAGTTTTAAAGATCTCTCTGGTGACAGGATGTACAACAGATTGATCAGGAGAAGCAGAAATGGGACATAGAGAAGTTAGAAGGCTCTTGCAATCAATCATCCATAGTAGATGTGCTGAGAAGTCCCAGCTAATGTATGACACTTTTATAATCAATCATTTTTCAATGTAAAGGTGAAATGGTCTTAAGCATTTCTCATAAGAATTCAATCCAAAATGATCATTGTGGACATCCTTATCTCTGTAAATATTGGGCACTATATATTTTCAGAGAGAGAATAAATTTCTCTCTTCATTACATTCCATAGCTTCCTTTTCTTTTCCTCATAAATGCACTTGTCCATAGTTATAAAAGGAAAGAAAGATTATACAATCTGCTTTAGAAAGGAAATTTGTTAAACCTCTGTCCTCTGTTTCTGTATTATATCAATCATATGTGTAATTAGATATTTTCAGCAATGGCTCCCATGTGCTCACACCTCTGAATATAAAATAAACAGTGCAGGCCATGAAAACAGTGCTTTAAACAGAGCATTCCAACTGGGAAAACTGTCCAAACATGAACCTCCTGTTTATAGTAATTTAAAGGTATCTTTAACCTATCAAATTAATTTTTAAAACAAAGAATATAAGGGCAGGCAAAGAGAATAGTGGTCTAGGGCTGTAGATCAATGATAATGTGCTTGCCTAGCAAAAGTGAAGTCCTGGGTTCGATTCCAGGCACTGCAAAAACAAAAACAAATAAAAGAGAGAGAGGAGAAAGAGAGTGGGTATCAATCTTTTTTTCCACTACACCCTGTATATGTGTGTGTGTGTCACTGAACTAAGAGTTATTCTGAGAAATGCATCATTAGGCAATTTCATCACTGTAAGAATATGATAAAATATACTAATGCATATCTAGATGGTATGGATCAAGACACCCAGTAAAGACAAGATGGATGAGGCTGCTGCCAGCATAACAAGCCACACAGTTTCCTAGCAAACTTCTTTAATAAGTGGAAGGAGTACACTCGAACACAATAATTTAAAAAGTAAATAAAACCAGTAATAGTTGTTTATTATTAAGTATTATATGCTGTACATAATGGTGACACATACATAATTTCATGTGTCATACTTTCATAAGACTGACAGTGTGTAGGTTTGTTTACAGCAGCATGTCCACAGCACATCAGCCATGCATCACACTATGACATGAGATGGCTACAAAGTTATTAGTTGAGCAGAGTATTTTCAGCTCCATTATGATCTTATGGGACTGCATTGTCTATGCTGACTGAAATGATAATAATATCATTATTATGCAGTGCACGGCTGTGTGTGTAAACATATATATCACATACATATTATATGTACAACATACATGTTTCCAGAACAAAATTACTGCATGTACGCAGTACATATAGAGAAAAAATTTAGCCACCTTCAGTATATGCTTAAGATTTTTCTGAACTAAATCTGTGCAAGACAGATCAAACACTACCTTAGTTTCATGTTCTAACCCATGAAACCAGTGAGAAATAATTTTCCTGATTGCACTGATGACCTGTCAGGTGCTAGCCAAGCTTAGCCCCCCACCCCATTCCACAAGCACATAGGGTATGCCCAGGCATCAATCCAGTCTCACTTGTCCCTAGAATGAAAAGGAAATGAGATACTACATCAGTGTCATATTTTGGGCCAGGTAGACTTTAAAGACATTCCAGGCTCCAGTGATATTATCAGACATTTGCAGGCCCAACCACCACAGGAAGAAGCCAAACCTCACATGCAGCCTCCTCGATAAATCTGGCCCACTTTCCCATGAAGTCCCGGGCTCTGGGCTCTGTTCCCACTGTTTATAAGCTCCTTCTCTTTCCATAAAGATAAGTATGGATATAACCCTAGCACTAGAGACCCTATTCTCATTGCTATAAAATTCCCTTTCTCCATGGGGATAAAAATCACTCCTGCCTACCATGTGTTTCGGGTAGGCTTGTTTCTACTTCTGTCTAGTGCCTCAGCTTAACCCATCTTGTTCCATCATCTCAGATGTGGAACATCTATAAAAATTTAAATTTTACAACAAATATATCACTTTGGTAACTTTGCAATAATTATGTTTTTAGAGGTATATTCTTTTAAGAATAGTAATAGACGAATGATTAAAGTGTTTTAAAATATATATATTCTCATACATATGAAATATATATATAAAGGCTATATAAGTTCTATATTATGATTATATTAGATTAGAGTAAGTGCCCAGTCTTCCTGGCCTCTTGAGATACCACCCAAGAGGCCCACCTCTGCCTCACCCCACCCAGATCACTGAGCAGATGATCACAGCTGAATAGACTGGAGGCACTAGAATTAGGAAGAAGGGACAATAGCAACCACCACATGGATCTCAATTAACTTATTTTAATGCCTTTGTCAATTTTGTTGAAATATTCATAGAATTGAAAATTTGGGATTTAATGGGTTAAAGGAGTATAGTTCTATCTTTGAGATCGGATTAGAGAGAGAGTGAAATTCCTGTGAATCCTTCTGGAATTGTGACAAATGGAGATGTGTTCCAGATATCCTGAGTTGAAAGCTGGAATACATTTTCTCATAGAAACAATCACTAGATTCCCAGGCAAGTTCTTAAAATTCTACTTAACCCATAACATTCTCAGAATATTCCCCAAATGTGTATGTAACCCATATACTCTGTTCTCATTTTTCCCAGGTTATTTTTTTCTTTTTTACCTGAATAGAATGAATACTATCCTGCTTTTCCATGTCCTCCAACTGTCTCTACTCAAATTAACAAAGTCCCATATGTGCAATCCACCAAATGTGAGAATCACATAGGCTCAATAGTAAGTTTCTCAGTCCTGCATTGCCTGCCCCACCTCAGGCAGATGATAGCATGGATATGTTCCACAGCTTCTTTTCCTTTTATGTTCATGATCATCACCTTTATAAATGGTGATCTACCAGAAACAGGCCCATTTATATATAGAAAATTTATATATGATGTCACCTGATGAATGGAAAAGGAAGAGATTGCTTACTAGATGGGGTTGAGAATATTGCTCACTACATGGGGAAAAGCAAATCACTCTTCTGGATTTTAAGATTCCCTTCATGTGTTTATAGGGAAGGAAAAACATAAAGAGAAGTACACAGAACTCTTGAAATGTACAGACTGAAACACTTTGCTAGAGCTTATCAAAGTCTCACTATGTGGGCAGGTGACCCATGTGGCATGTGCTGCTCTCCCATGTGTGACAAATGACCTACAAGCATCAGCTTGGCTCCCACTGGCTGCCTCAAGACCACCACCAGCGATATCATCAGGCATGTAATGCTGATTCATTCTTTTCCACCTGGTTCCCCAGGCGAATATGTACCTCCTCCTAAGTCTGATCTATAATATGCTTGCCCCGTTAGCCCAGATGCCCTCCTCTAGTCTCCCAAAGGCAATGGGTGAGACAATTGCATTCTTCCTCAAGGTAATAACTAATTATACAGCACTTAGATTCCAGCAGACCCTTTCTTTTGACTCTCAAACCCTATTTGAAGGAAATTAAATGAAAAAAAAAATTTCTAAACTTTAGTTATTTCTAGCTTTCTTCTTCTCAAGAAAATGAAGATGTCTTGACATAACACTGAGAAATGTTACTTACAATGATATGGGAAACAAAGCACAAGGATTAAATTCCTGGATATTAGCTAGCTATAGATCAATCATCCAGCACTCTCTTTATATGACCATAGAGGAAAGAGAGCTCATGCCCTTCTCATTAGAAAAACACTGCAGAAAGCATCTGATTGGTTCAACAAATTCCTCTATCCCTAACTCAGAGCTCTGATTAGGAGAGTGGGGTACTATGAGAGGCTCATCCACTGGTAAAGAAATTTAGTCTCTACAAATCCACATGACCACTCCTCAGAGGCAGCACAACAAAGTCCCAGGAGAGATTCAGTTGGCCAGCAATCTCTTGTTCAGAGGAAAGCGAGAATAGAGCGAGTGCTCAGCTTTCCTGGCCTCTTGAGATACCGCCCAAGAGGCCCACCTCTGCCTTACTCCACCCAGATCACTGAGCAGATGATCACAGCTGAATAGACTGGGGGCAGCTAGAATTAGGAAGAAGGGACCACAGCAACCACCACATGGATCTCAAAAACTGGCCAAAAGGGTTGGGGGTACAGCTTAGTGATAGAGCATTTTCCTAGCATGCACAAAGCCCTGGGTTCTATCTCCAACTCAAAATGGCATCC
This sequence comes from Geosciurus inauris, assembly GCA_004024805.1. Lineage (NCBI taxonomy): Eukaryota > Metazoa > Chordata > Mammalia > Rodentia > Sciuridae > Geosciurus > Geosciurus inauris. Next base: position 10,366 of record PVHX01012599.1, read on the forward strand.
CTTCAGACTGTTTAAAGTGGCTCGTGGACTTTAACAACAGGCCCACTCATGAGCCCTATAGCATGCTTTTACTTCAGCCCCCACCCAGCAGCTGCGTGATGCATGCCACAGCAGTCCACACATGCACAAGATGCTACATGCTAACCTCCACAGATGGTGAGCATGCACCTCCACCAAGGGTATACCAAATCCCCACAGATAGCACCTGGATATTAACATCTGGCTCTACTTAGAAAGGTTAGGGAAGGGACACGGCTTTAAGCATTTCAGGGCATGGTAATGGAAAAAAATAAATGGAGGCTCTCGGTACCCAGCCTGACTTTACAGAATTTAGAGGAGGCATCCTAGCATTCCTCCACCAGAGGGAAAAAGAAGAGAGAGGTGGTCACTTTGGAGAACTCCCAAAATCTCTAGGAGGACTGCCTGGTGAAGGTCTTTCCCTTCCAAAGCCAGTCAATAAGGACTGAAGGAGGAGAATGCTTCTGCAGATACGAAGATAGCAATAATCCCCATGTGACAACTGTGACATGGGCTGGGTTGGTGGTCATGCAAGTGTGGAAGAAAGAAAAAGAAGGGACTTATATCAACTGCCTCAAATGCTATGGATAGATGAATGTGGACCTAAAGGTGACTCATGGATTGGGTCCATGGATATTATTGGTGACCTGGATAAAGACACAGTGAGGTGGCATGGGCAGATGTTGCCTGGAGCCATAGTGAAGGAGAGCAGGAGCTGAGAAGTGTGTATAATGGCTGCAGGCAACTCTTTCCAGGTTACTTAAAAGTTGCTCTGAGAAATAAGGTAATAAAAGAGAAGCTCCTGTGTCAACTAATGGGATATACTTCAGTAGCTTAAGTGCCAGAAAAGAGCAGAAAATGCTGGTGCAGGAGAATCCATGAGATGAGACAGGAATCCAGATGACAGGTGGAGGAAGTGGCAGCAACAGAAGCTGGAATGTTAAAAAGTGAGGACAAGCAGAGAGAGTGGGTATACTGGCAGACTGGGTTGGTAGATTGGAAGGTAGGAAATGAAGGACTTCCTCTAGGATTTTGCCAAGAATGAATGTTTCTTATTTAAAATTGCAGCTAGTTCCCTTGGCTATGTCATGAGACATTCCCTCACTCTCCCCTACCCCTGTACTGGGAATCCAACCCAGGGCACTTTCCCACTGAGCTACATCCCCATCCCTTTTTATTTTTTGAGATGGGGTCTTGCTAAGTTGCTTAGGGCCTTGCTAAATTGCTGAGGCTGGCCTCAAAAGTGCAATACTCCTGCCTCAGTCTCCCAGATCGCTGGGTTCACAGACCTGTACCACTGCACCCAGCACATTTCCTTATTTCTAAGGATGGAGCAACCGTACCCATTTCAACTTGATTTTGACAGAGTTGGGCTTCAAAATAGCTTAAGTTTACCCAGATGTGGTAACGCATGCCTGTAATCCCAGCTACTGGGAAAACTGAAGCAGGAAGATTGCAAATTTAAGGCCAGCCTCAGCAACTTAGCTAGAACTTCTCTCAAAATAAAAAATAAAATTGCTGGGGATATAGCTCAATGGTTGAGTGCTCCTGGGTTCAATCCCCAGTAATAAACATACACATACATGCCAGCTTAAGTTGATATAGAAGTTTTCCCTATGAAGTCCCTTACTGATACCCTACACCTGCAAATTCTTTTCCTTTTTCAAAGTCCTCAAACTTTCCTTTTAGCCAGAAGTTGAGGCTCACCTATATGGTAAACTTTCTACCTGAATTACTAGCCAAAGTAGTTTTTCTTTGGTAAAGTGAGTGCCCTTGAGTTCAAACCTCCCCAACTCAACCCCCCCAAAAAAAAGAGAGAAAGAAAGAAAGAAGAAAACCACTAACTGGCATGCTTTCCAAAAGAAAACCTCCTCACTGTGGCCAGTCTACAAAAGGGTGATGAAATGACCCTGTCCTGCTGGGTTAATTCTTGAGAAATCAAAGTATAGTTGTTATCATCACTAAGAAACTAGAAAGTTAAAGGAAAAAAAATTTTTAAGAACTTCAGACATCTTCTGTCCCAACTGCCTTCAAATGAATTTTTAAAGAAGAAATGGTTGGCTTTCAGGTGCTCTATTTTTTGTTCATTTTGCTTATCTATTTGTATACAGCATGGTGATAGTTTAAAGTATTAATTGACATGCTCTTTCCAACCTGCCCTGTAGAACTGCTTCAACTCAGCAGAGAATATTTGGCTATAAAACAAAGACAGAAAAAGATGCCACATTCATCTCAAAGGTCAGAAAGAAATTGCTCCCTCCCCCACCTCTGCCCAAGTGGGACAATGAAATATTGCAAAAAGTAGATACAATCTGGAAGAACAGATTTTTTTCCTGCTTACTCATCCATCACCCCAAAGAGATCAAAGAAAGCTCTCAGCAGGAAAAAGCAAGAGCTTCGAAGAGGGAAACAGCTTAATGACTGCAGGGTGGCCATTTGCCATGGAAGGGAGACTATATGGAAAAACTTTGTGAAATCCCAAAAAGAACATGTGTTCTGCTTCAAATCAGAAATATGTTGAAAGCCACCATCATACAGAAGCATTGGGGGTCATAAGGTAGCAAGAGAGTAGAAAAGGCAACAGGCTATATCTCTACCAAAGAGAAGCTAGAAACAGTGTGTTGGGGTGGCCTGCAGCTCCTGAGTGGATGGAGGAGATACAGAAATTTCCATGGGCACCCGATGGGTATTCATGGGTATCCACCTGCCAGGAAGCCATGTGCAGGTTATAGACCTCTTCTGTAAGTTAAAGAGGCCTCAGCTCAATTTGAGAGACATCCCTTTTGCCAAGTAATGTGTAGTGTAAACCAAAGAAATACAGATTTCCATTCACTGCCTAATGAAACAAACCAGGGCAAGACCAGGAAGTGAATGAAGCCGTCCCTCCTCACTCTGACAAAGGACAACCACATCAGCCCTTGGGGGTTCAGAACTTAGGGTCTGGAGGGAGAAAAGGGAGAAGATCTTGAAAGGGAGCCATGTCTGCACATATACTGTTTTAAAACGAAACTTACGCAGCAATTGTAATTGAACTGGGGATTAGATGAAGCTAAAATTAGAGGGTGTTATGGTTTGGATGTGAGGTCTCTCTCAAAAGCTCACGTGTGAGATGATGCAAGGAGGTTCAGAGGAGAAATGATTGGGTTCTAAGAGTCTTAACCCAATCAGTGAATTAATCCCCTGATAGGGATTAACTGGGTGGTAACTGAAGGCTGGTAGGGTGTGGCTGGAGTAGGTGGGACATCAGGAGCATAGCTTTGGGATATATGTTTTGTATCTGTCAAGTGGAGTCTCTCTCTCTCTCTCTGCTTGCTGATCATCATATGAGCTGCTTCCCACTGCTACTCTCTTCTGCCATGATGTTCTGCTTCACTTTAACTCTTCAGGAATGAAGCCAGCCTTCTATGAACTTAACTCTTCAGGAATGAAGCCAGCCTTCTATGAACTAAGACCTTTGAAATTGTGAGACCCTAAATAAACCTTTCCTCTTCTACAATTGTTCTGGTCAGGTCTTTTGGTCACAGTGGCAAAATAATTGACTAAAACAGAAGGGCTGACAGCTCATGGTAATGAGAAATTAGCCTATTTTATATTTACAATGTCACTAAAAACACCAATTTTGAACACATTGGACACTACCAACATGTTAACTTCCATTCAGGTTTCTTTGTGTTCGTGCAGAACTTGAAATACTGCTGTTTTAGCCATTTCTGGCATAGATATGTGGTGTACTGATAGGTAGTTATTCTATAACCTTTCTGTGCGAGAGGGATTCAGACTTGCACAGGGCCTCACCAATAACATTGTACAGGGGAGTAGACTTACCATGATACACGTTCATCAAATTCATTAAAAGCCAGGCGAGAATCAAGTGCTTCTGCTTGGTGCTTGCCCTTGTCAAGGCTGTACAGCAATAAGCAAACAAGTAGCATGTTGAAATATTTATTCAAGCATAAGGCTTATAGTAAGCTTTAGATACTTTTTGCTTACATTACTTTTCTCATGAGATGAAATAATTACCTTTGATAGCAGAAATGAATCACTGGTTTAAAAAAGTAAATATAATGTGAGAATATGATAAGTAAACCAAGATGGTGCCTGATGATGAAAAAGGCTGATTTGCCATGAATTGATATCCAATTAACGTGATCAACACTCTAACAAAAGAATGTGAAATAAAAGCAAGTACCTCTAAGCTTCGCACAAAATCTTCTGAAGGCAAGAAAGTACAGTGAGAAGTATCCCTCACCCAGTTTAATTTTCAACTTGTATTTTAGGCAGTGAAATCTTTCAAAACAGTTGTACAGTTTGGCCAAATCACATGATTTTTAAATAAAATACAGTGAACCCAAACATGAGGAATTCAGATGCTCCAGCCTAATTAACTACTTAGTGTCGTCAATAAAAATTCTATGCAAGCAAAATTTAAATCTAAAAATTAGGGTTCTTTAATAGGACCATGAAGTGTTAACAGTGAATAAAATATAAAGACAAACAAAAAAAGGCTTTTTAGAGTCTGGGCTATGCCAGGTGTGGTGGCACACACCTGTAATCCCCAGTAACTTGGGAGGCTGAAGCAGGAGGGAGGATCACAGTTGGAGGCCAGCCTCAGCAACTTGACAAAACCTTGTCTCAAAAAATAAAAAAGCTGGAGTTGTAGCTCAGTAGAAGAGTACCCTGGATTCAATCCCCAAAACTGTTGTGTTTTTTTTTTTTTTTTAAAAAGGTCTGTATAATCTGGACTATGTTAAACAAGAAGTCGTTTACAAAAACATAATTACTCTCATTTTCTGACAATGCAGGTACCATTGGCATTTACAGTAGGATAGACACAAATCACTTGGCATCCTCAGCACTAGGAAACTAAGTGCCAATTGGACCAATTGGACCAATTGACAAAACCAAAAATGCCCTGTTTCTAAACATCCTTGAGGAGCCATTGGTATCACTAATCTAATCCAAAAATACACATTCAAAATGTTGTGTCTGGTGAATTACGTTAAAGTTTAGATTTTCTAATTCAGCAGAATAAATGCAGATTTGCTGACCTCTGTATTTTGTCTTGTCTAGTTACGCAAATAAACACAAAGATTTGTTTTTATTTATTTGTTTATTTATTCTACTTAGGTATACATGATAGCAGAATGCATTTTGATTCATTGTACGCAGATGGAGCACAACTTTTCCTTTCTCTGGTTGTACGTGATGTAGAATCACATCATATATGCAGTCATACATGAAGCTAAGGCTATGATGTCCATCTTATTCCACCATCTTTACGGTCCCCATACCCCCTACAAAGATATATTATGTAAAACACAATGATTAAAAAATCAAGTTTCTAGATTGATTTATTTTTGCGCTAGGGGTTTAACCCAGACGTGTTTTCCACTGAACTGTATCTCCAGCCCTTTTTGTTTTTTATTTTTGAGACAGAATCTAGGTTGCTTAGGGCCTCTCTAAGTTGCTGAAACTGGCCTTGAACTTGCAGTTCTCCTGCCTCAGCCTCCTGTGTCACTGGGATCACAGGCATCCACCCCAGCACCCAGCTCATCTACAATTCTTACCATGGTGAAACAAATGTGAAGATTTCACCCCAAATAACAAGACACAGAACTCCCTTCTTCCAAATCATAGCCGGGCGCGGTGGCTCAAGCCTGTAATCCCAGCACTTAGGGAGGCTGAGACAGGAGAATCACGAGTTCAAAGCCAGCCTCAGCAATGGCGAGGGGCTAAGCAACTCAGTGAGACCCTGTCTCTACATAAAACACAAAATAGGGCTGAGGATGTGGCTCAGGGGTCGAGTGCCCCTGAGTTCAATCCCCAGTACAAAAAAAAAAAAAAAAAAAAAAAAAAAACTCCCTTCTTCCAAATCATGTTAAACTTATTTTCTACTAATCCTAGTATGTGAGGGTAGGTTGAGACCAAAACCAAATTAAAATCATTTATAAAAATAAATGAAACATCCCCTTAATACTGAGCATCATGAAGCAAATGCATACCTATTCACCTCTTTCTAATTAAAATCTATGGGAATCAAATGAAAATTGCCTTGTAAATGATGCTTTACCAAGCACTTTAGTTTGGAAGTATTGTTTTCGATGATTAATTACTCTCTTTCAATTAAGAAAAAAATCCCATCCTCAAGACTGGGGAAGTAGCTCAATGGTAGGGAGCTTGCCTAGCATGCATTAAGGCCCCAGGTTCAATTCCCAGCACCACAAAAAGGAAGAAAAACAAGAAGAAAAAATGTTTCCCTCAAATATATAACATATTCATTAATTTCCAGCCTTCTAGTGAAGTCAGATTATCCTGGTCTCTTTCATATTCCTTGGAAATCTGTTCTTCAATACAGGGATTCTCTGTCATGTTCATTGGCAGGTGATCTCAAGTAACCTTGCTAAGTGAAGGCTGCCAGCAGTGTATTTAGATATTTACTTATTTGCACTTTATGGTATTTACCATGTGCTTTCTGAAGTTGAAAGTCTTGATAGATCTTGGCATACATGTTGTATGGGGATTCTTGCACTCTTTTGTCCTCCTTATATGAATATTTAGTTGGTAGACAAAAGCTGTATTGGACTTGTCTGTTCTTCTAGTACTTTCTGCTCTCTTCTGCTTCTGTCTTTAAGCATACTAGTGGCACATACTTACAATCCCAGCTACTCAGGAAGCTGAGGCAAGAGGGTAGCAAGTTTGAGGCCAGCCTGGACAATTTAGTGAGACTCTTTCTCAAAACAAACAGGGCTGGGGATATGCCTCAGTGGTGAAGTGTCCCTGGGTTTGATCCCCAGTACCAAAAAGAAAAAGACACTGCCTGGAAATCAAGATGTTCCCATGATGAAAGACCTTCTTCTGGCTCAGTGCTGATGCTCAGTCTATTCCCCAGACCAAAGAAACCATAGTCTCTAGAAGTGGAACTGGGTATCAGCATTTGGCAAAGTTCCCAGGTGATTTCAATGATCTTGGCTGCTAGAACTTGCCTTCAGCAGTGTGCTGTTGTATTACTGTTGTCACCCACACTTAGAAATAAAAGTCTAGCAGGGCACAGTGGCCCACACCTGTAATCCTAAGGACTCAGGGGCTGAGGCAGGAGGATCCAAGTTTGAAACCAGTCTAGGTAACTTGGCAAGACCATGTCTCAAAATATTTTTTAAAAAGGGCTGTGGATGTAGCTCAATGGTAGAGTTTCCCTGGGTTCAATTCCTAGTACCACCAAAAAAAAGAAAAAAGAAACAAAAGGCTAATGTTATGTCCAGTGGCTTCAATATGGTAATCAATATGGTGAATCAATGGCTTCAATAATCTTAGAATTAAGAAAGCAAAAAAAAAAAAAAAAACAAAACTTCTTTCCTTGGAATTTACTTGGATAGGAAGCAGAAGGTCCTTATATGAAAATCAATAGCTATTTAATAATAACAATTGACTTCAGGTGTCCTAAAAAGTACTTGGAGGGTTATTGCCGACTCAATTATTGAGGCAAGTAATAACACATAAATCTATAGTTGACTCCAAATGTCTCTGCCATCTAAATTAGCTGATACTCAATGTACAATCATGTTTCTTTGTATTTCTCCAGGTTGAAAACGTAGGAGTAGAGAGAATTACAACATCTTGGAGGCAATGGCACATAGTTTAAAAGTCCATCCACTGGTTACTGCCTCCCTCTTGCCAGGGCTGCTTGTATTTATGATCTCCAAGACTCTCCTCTCTTGTCTTTGCCTTCCCTAAGATATTATAAGCCAACTTCCATTGGTCACAGTCCACCTGGGATTGAGTCAAAGTTGTTTTAAAAAATAATAATAATTGACTTTATTCTTAGAGAAAATTTGAACAAAAAGTATAAAGTTCCTGTAAATCCCTTCTCCATCCCCCTATGTTTTTCCTAATTTAACATCTTGCATTAAGTGTAGAACACGAGTCCTTAGTTTACATTAGGGTTCACTCTTTGCTGTATGTAAAGTTCAGTACCTTCTTATACACCAGTTCCTACCGGTTTCCCTGCATTTTTCTGAAGCTTAGTATTGAGATTAGATCTCATGGCTGACTCCCTGTTAACCTCACCTGATCCTGATCTTTCCCTATAAGCAAGTGAAGTAGGTTTTCTTTTATTCCCATGAGTTTGCAAATCAGCAAGAGGGCCTACGGCAGCCGCCCTCTTCTCGTCTGTCCACTGTGTAATGTCAGGAGCTGCATGGGCCAAGTTAATCAGTGTTAAGAAAAGCCTGATCTTCAGGTTTTTGTTTGCTTTGTGGTGCTGGGGGTTGAACCTAGGGCCTGTGTGTGTTAGGAAAGGGCTCTACCGTTGAGCCACATACCCAGCCCCTGATCTTTGTTTCTGAGACTTGCATAACTGAAAAGCATCTCATGGTGGAGCCATTAGGATCACATGTGTGTCAGCTGGCTACCAACATCCACCTATGAGAAGGTACCTACCAGTCTGCAATCACCCATTTCCTATATAAACCATCCCTAAATCAGCCTCCTGGTAAGATGGACTTTGAATGAGAATCCTCCATCTTCACCTTCAGCTCACTTTTCGACAGTTACCTTTCTTGCATCAATACCTTGTCTTGACCTACTTGCCCTTTAGTGGAACAGCTGAACTTCTGTCTGGTAACAATCTGGTGAGCTACCCAGGAGTGTTGTCCACAGAAGCTGACCACACAAACAGGAGCCTCAGGATTGTCCCTAGCAGCTACTGGGACCCTTTTGTTCTAGGACATCTCCCTTGTCTTCCTCTATCATAGTACAAGTTGCCTAAGCACCCTCCATTGAAGTAAGGAATTGACATTTAGGTGAGCCATGATCCCCTGCACTGGATAAATCTAAAATTCCCCTTCTCCCTGGATTGAGGCTTCTGCTCTTTGAAATTTGGTATGCTTAGATGGAGAAACAGTTGTTGAACTCCACTGTTTTGTGTCACCTTTGGATGTATGTGTTTATATGTGTGCATGAAGCAGAGAGAAGTATAATGTCTTTCCAAACAATAGGCCGCTTGAGCACATTCTTTTACGGGGAGTGGGGGCAATACTGGGGACTGAACCCTGAAGCATTCTGCTACTGAGCTACAACCCCAATCCTTTTTATTTTTTACTTTGAGACAGGATCTTACTAAGTTGCTGAGGCTGGCCTCAAACAATCCTCCTGCATCGCTAGGATTATAACCATGCACCACCATGCCCAGCCACTCAGGCACATTCTGAGAAAATGGTCCAAATTTCTTTCTTTACTCTATCTAAGAGGTTTCTATTGCAATACTGTCTGGCTACAATATGTATTAGAATTTGGGGTGGGAGGGGGAGAATGGGTCCTGGAAACAGCAGAACTCAAATCAAACTCACCGAAGTTAACTTCCCCCAGGATTCCTGGGCAGTCTGAATTTTTAAATAGACTTTTTGAATATTACTATGCTCATGGTGATATTTTATGGTCTCTTTCTGGTTACATGAACTTAGTTTAATATTTTTATTTATCAGTATGCCTAATTTAAGGCTTTTGGCTCTGAATCTGTTTTTCCTTCTGCTTTTTGCCTGTACTCATTTGAGACAGAAAAGCAGGGAAGTAAGCTTTTCAAAAATCAAGTTGCTAAGTTTGGTGTGGGGGCACACACGTAATCCAAGTGGCTCAGGAGGCTGAGGCAGGAGGATCCCAAGTTCAAAGCCAGCATTACCAATTTAGCAAGGCTATAAGCAACTTAGTGAGACCTTGTCTCAAAATGAATAGGGCTGGGGATGTGGCTCATTGGTTAAATTCAATCCCTGGTAACAGGGGGTGGGGGGGGGAAATCAGGCTACTATATGAACTGCTTTACCTTAAATTTTTTGGTCCATACCCCTAGATATAATTTGAATACAACTGTCTTTTTATAAATTAGTATGTCTATATAATAAAATTCCCTAAGGAATTCTATTCAAAGTGGCTTACAGATCAATGAGTGCACAACTGAGTTAATTAAAATGAAGATGTCTTCAGAATTATGAGCATACCTTTTTGCCTGGGTTTCTGGCCAGTCTGGATTATATTTTTCTTTATTAGATATTTAAAACCTAAGAACAAATATATAAATAAAAGTATAATGCAATGTCCATTACATTCTGTTTCAAGTACAGCAACTTTTTTTTTTTTTTTTGTGGTACTGGGGATTGAACTCAGGGGTACTTGACCACTGAGCCACATCCCCAGCCCTATTTTGTGTTTTATGTAGAGACAGGGTCTCACTGAGTTGCTTAGCGCCTCGCCATTGCTGAGGCTGGCTTTGAACTCACAGTTCTCCTGTCTCAGCCTCCCAAAGTGCTGGGATTACAGGCTTGAGCCACCACACCCGGCTAAGTACAGCAACTTTTATGGGTTTTCTGTAACAAATAAATAGTGACAGCTATTAAAAAGACTTAAATAGACTAAATGTCTGCTATGTCAATTTCCATAAGTAAATTTAGAATAAGTTAAAAATAAATAGCTAGGTGCAGTGGGACACACCTGTAACCCCAGCAGCTCAGGAGGCTGAGGCAGAAGGATCATAAGTTTGAGGCCAGCCTCAGCAACCTAGTGAGACCCTGTCTTAAAGTATAAAATAAAAAAGGCCAGAGATGTAGCTCAGTAGTAAAGTGCAGGCAGGCAGGCAGGCAGGCAGGCAGGAAGGAAGGTTTGTAAGTGTATAGAAAAAAATAAGTCATTTCTAAGTAAGTTGAAATATGAAATAACAATTGCTAAATATAAATTCAAATACTCTTAGGAAGACAGTGTAAATATTTGGGTCTACTAAATGTGTTAAATGTGTTTTCATGAATTGTTAGTCTACTTTCTAAAATAAGTTTACATGTCTCTTTTCAGTGGATTGAATTCAGGGCCTTGCACATGCTAGGCAAGTACTTTACCACTGAACCACATCTCCAGCCCTGACATGAACAACTCTATATGCAAAGAATAAAAAATTCAGCTGTGTTTTGATGAGAAAATATAAGCACAAAACATATTACACTGAGAAATTGTCTAAATTCAGAAATTTATTAAATATTATTTCAAAATGTTTTTTTCTCAAACTGTAAATTTTTTTAAACATTGTTTTTAGTTGTAGATGGACACAATATCTTTATTTATTTGTTTTTATGTGGAGCTAAGTATCAAACCCAGTGCCTCGCGCATACAAGGCAAGCGCTCTACCACTAAGCCACAATCTCAGCCCCAACAAACTGTAAATTTAAGGAAGAAAACAAGGCAGAAACAAACCAGTAAACAGGAGAAAGCAAAATAGTTTTATGAGGATATATTTTTGTTGAGGAAGATTAAAAAGAGAAGAATGCTGAAATAATGGTCTGAGTTTCATCCTCCCACACCAGACAGGGAACTAGTCAGGGAGCCTCCTCCAGAGAGGGCAATTATGAGGATGGAAGGGGCTCAGTCTGAATCCAAATTAACTCAATTTATTTTGAGTTGTTTGGTGAGGCTGGAGATGGAACCCACAAACTTTCTACAAGCTCAGAAAGGGTTTTACCACTGAGCTACATCCCAGCCCCAACAAAGGAATCAGTTTTAGTTGATTGTAGTTGACCCACTGCCACCTGAAATCTATGAGAAGATAAGGCCCCATGTATGGCACACCAGACCCTGGCAAGAATATGAAATGTCCAACCCACACAAATACCTCTAAAGGAAAAAATTGCATAATCTAGTTCAAAGCAGTATCTGCTAAAACAGGAAGCACAAAAGTGCACACAGCCTATTTTAATAAGGTTCATAGACTTCTTCCTCTGAAAAGTCAAAATTTAATTAATCTATGTGGAAAGAAGGGGAAGAAAATTAAAATACATAAAAGTTTACATAGATTTATTATTTTTTTCCTTGAAGATGTCATATAATTTAATAATGGCCTACAGGGACCTGTAGTTTTCTTTATGAAACTGATTTTACTTGCATCTATTAAGAAACTGAATTCACATCACTCAGATTATCTATTTCCTGTTGAGTGAACTCTGGTAATTTGTGAATTTTAAGGAAACTGGCCATCTTATGTAAGTTAAATTTTCGGGCATAGAGCTGTTTACAGTATTTCCTATCATTTTAATATCTATAGGCTCAGTAGTGGCATCATCTGCCTCATTTTTTATTTGGGTGATTTGTGACTTGCTTTTGTTTTTTCCTGAACAGTTAACCTAAAGGCTTTATTGATCTCTGAGGAAATAGCTATTTGCTCCATTGATTTTTCTCTATTATTTTTCTGTTTTCTTTTTCATTGATTTCTCTAATCATTTCCTTTCTTCTTCTTACAGCTTGAATTTTCCATTCTTCCTTAAAATAAAATCTAAGGTCACTGATTTAAGACTTTGCTGCTCTCTATACACAGAGTGTGTTTCTTCTAGACAACATGTTTAAATGGGTCTTGTCTTAAGTGGTACTAGGGATCAAACCCATGACTTCATACATGCTAGGCAAGTGTTCTTCCACTGAGTTACATCCTTTAAATTTTTGAGACTGGATCTTGATGAATTGTTGAGACTGGCCTCACACTTGGGATCCTCCTGCCTCATCCTCCCAAATAGCTAGGATTACAGGTATAATTATACCATGCCCAGGAGGGTCTTGTGTTTTTAATCTTCTCTGACAAAGGATGTGTTTTAACTGGTATATTTAGAACATTAATATTTGAGATGGTTAATGATACAGTTCCCTATCTGCCACATTTACAACCATTTTTCTATTCATAGCACTTGCTCTTTGTTTCACTTTATTGTGGGTTTAATGTAACTTTCCATATTAATCTATTTCATCTTTTCTTTCTTCTCTTTTAGCATATCAATTATTCTTTTTTTTTAAGTGGTAAAGCCAGAGATGGTGGTGCAAACCAATAATCCCAGTTACTTGGATGATTGAGGAAAGAGGATCACAAGTTTGAGGCCAGCCTCAGCAACTTAGAGAGGCCCTAAGCAACTTAGTAAGGCTCTGTCTCAAAAAATAAAAAGGGCTGGGATATAGCTCAATAGTAGAGCACTCCTGGGTTTAATCCCCAATATCACAAAGAAAAGAAAATAAATGGTTACCCTTGAGTTCGCAACATGCATTTACAACCAATCTGTCTTCAAATAACACCGCATGATCTGGTGTGTAGTACGGGTAGCTTATAACAGGGTCCTCCCATTCCTCCCCTCAGTGGGTTACAGCAATGTAATCATTCATTTCACTTATCCATATGCTATACTCAAACCATAATACATATACCTGATCAAAAAGAAAGTGTATCTAGACTAGATGGTAAACTCTTAAAACATCAGTTTTTAAAAGAGGTAAAAAATTAGAACACGAACTTCGAAAAGACATACAAATGGCCCAAAAGCACATGAAAAGATGCTCAACATCATTAGTCACTGGAGAAACACAAAATAAAACACAAGTAACAATACACACCAATTAGCAGGGTTAAAATAAAAATTCAAACAATACCAAGTGCTGAGGAAGAGAGAGAGCAACTGGATTTCTCATATACTGATGGTGGAGATGGTACAAGCACTTTGGGAAACAATCTGGTAGTATCTTATAAAATTGAACATACCTACCGTATGGCCCAACAATTTCATTATCTAGATACTTCCCCTAGAGAAATGAAAACCGAAGTCCACACAAAGACTTTCACACAAATGTTCATGGTAGTTTTATTTGTAATAGCTGGAAACAATCTGAATGTCCACTACATGTGATCTGTGGTGTGTTCGTCCATACAGAGGTAACCTATGCGTCAACAAAAAGGGATGAACTACTTTTAAGTACAATACAGATGAACCGCAAAGCATGCTGAGCAAAAGTAGTCTGACATAAAACAGTACATATGATATGACTTCAATAAAACCCTACAGGGAAAAAAAAAAAAAAACTTTAGAAGTGAACTTCACTTAACTTAGGGAAACCGGAGGTAAGTAGTTAATTGGTTGCCTGGGGTTCTGGTAAGGGATATACTGGGACAAAAAAAATTGGAGTGTGATGGAAATGCTTTATTCCTAGCCCCAGATCTTGGGTTTCTAAATACTCTTCCCCCTTTAAAAGAAGCCAGGTTTCCTGGGAAAATGGTCAGGGAAAATACACAATGAGCAGGCAAAATATAAGGTGAGAATAGAACACTTTGTGCCAAAGTGCTCAAAACACTAATGAAGTTGAGCATGGTGGTGCATCCCTATAGTCCCAGCTACTCAGGAGGCAAGAAGATTTAACTTGGAGGCCGGTCTGGGCAACTTAACAAGACTCTGTCTCAAAATAAAAAGGGCTAGAGGTCTAGTATGTTTGTCTAGTATGTACAAGGCCCCAGGTTCCATCCCCAGGACTACAAAACACAACACAAAACTTAATGACATGTCAAAAAGGAAAGGATGAAGAGAATATGGAAAAAAAACAATAAAGATAATAGAAAACTTCCATTTTAAACTTCCAAAGTAATAATTGTTTCAGACTGTAATTATCAGTGGATGCTATAATCATAGAAAGATACATGGAAAACAGGATAAAAAGAAACATGGCGGGGCTGGGATTGTAGTTCAGTGTAGAGCACTTGCCTTGCATGCATGAGGCACTGGGTTCGATCCTCAGCACCACATAAAAAATAAATAAAATAAACATATCGTGTCCATCTACAACTAACAAAATATTTTTTAAAAAAAGAAAGAAACATGGCAAGCCAGGTGTGGTAGTACACTCCTGTAATCCCTGTGACTCAGGAGGCCGAGGCAGGAGGATCCCAAATATGGAAACACTATGGGCAATTTAGAGAGACCCTATCTCAAAATAAAAAATAGAAAGGGCTGGGGATGTGGCTCAGTGAGAGAGCACCCATGAGTTCAATCCCTAGAACCCAATAAATAAAATTCAATTGTTTCTTAGTGAACATTTACAATCACAAAACCAAAATAGTATGCAGAAGTTATTCATGCATATGAAAGCTCCCATTTAAGCTGGTAAGCAAATACAGTTTGTGAAATACATTAGCATTTCCAAAGCTAGCTATCCTCCTGTGCTGTTTTCACAGAATATATCATCTCTGTTCTCTATTACTAAACACACATAATTTTTCTTGGGAGACTTGTGAATTTTAAAAGAATACCAAAGACAAAGTCAAAGACCAGCACTAAAGACCTGGATTATCTAAAGATAAAGATTTGTTGTTTTTTTGTTTTGTTTTGGCCTTCAAACCACTCCATAAACTCTGCATGCATTGAGGGCTTTATGGACTGATCTTTTCCCAGTGAATGATCTCTATGTTTATAATGAAGTCAGCCCCTTTGTAAATACTCCTTTACAGATCACTTTTTAAGAAATAAAGGAAAACTAAATAAACTTGAGATTGTGAAATTTCGCAAAGAATGAAGGCCGAATTGTTAAAATCTTATTTGAAATGGATTCATTTTCTTGATATTGTCATAAATAAACTTTAAAACACACACTGGCTGTTACATATTATAAAATTCCTATTATAATTAGTTATCCATTAGAATTAGTTACATACAAAAACTTAGTAAATGCCCATGCTATATGCAAAATATACAGAATTATCACTATTTTGTACTGTCATCATGCAATGTTTACATAAAGAATGATCAACTGCTTCTTTAAAATAATTATTTTTAGGTAGGGCTAGGAATAGAGCTAAGTGGTAGAGGGCTTGTCTAGCACGCATCCTGGTTTCAAACTCCAGCACCTCAAAAAAATTATATTTAGGAAGTCTTTTATATATTTTTAATTCTATCTTTTTTCTTATTTGTTATTTTTAGATATACATGATAGTAGAGTATATTTTGACATCTTTACATACATGGAGTGTAGCTTATTCTAAAGAGGATCCCATTCTCGTACATAATGTGGAGTTACACGGGTGGTGGATTCATATACGAACATAGGAAAGGTATGTCCGATTCATTCCACTCTCTTTGCTAGTCCCATCCCCTCTCCCTTCCCTTCCTTCCCTTTTGTCTAATCCACTGAACTTCTATTCTTCCTCTCACCCTCCCCCTTGTTGTATTGGCATCCACATAACAAAGCAAACATTTGGCCTTTGGTTTTTTGGGATTGGCTTATTTCACTCAGCATGATAGTCTCCAGATCCATCCATTTACCAGCAAAAGGCATAAAATTATTCTTTTTATGGCTAATATTACATTGTGTATATGTAAAACAGTTTTATTCATTCATTTGTTGAAGGAACCTAGGTTGTGGATTGAGCTGCTATAAACATTGATGTGGCTGCATCACTGTAGTATGCTGATTTTAAGTCCTTGGGATATATCCCAAGGAGTGGTATAACCCGATCGAACGCTAGTTCCAGTCCAAATTTTCTGAGGAATCTCCATACTGCTTTCCAGAGTGGTTGCATCAATTTGCAGTCCCACCAGCAATGTCTGAGTGTATCTTTTCTCCCACATCCTTGCCAATATTTATTGTTATTCATAGTCTTGAAAATTGTCATTCTAAATGGAGATGGAATCTCAGGGTAGTTTTAATTTGCATTTCTCTAATTGCTAGAGATGTTGAACATTCTTTCATATATTTGTTGACCATTTGTACTTCTTTTGAGAAGGATCTATTTAGTTCCTTTGCCCATTTATTGATTGGTTTATTTGACTTTTGGTGTTTTTTGAGCTCTCTGTATATCCTGGATATTAATGCCCTGAGGAGCAGGTAGAAAAAGATTTTCTCCTATTCTGTAGGGTTCTCTCTTCATACTCTTGTTTCCTTTGCTGTAAGGGAAGCTTTTCAGTTTGATGCAATCCCATTTATTTCTTTTTTACTTCTTGTATTTTATACGTCTTGTTGAGGAAGTCAGTTCCTAAGCCAACATAATGGAGTGTTGGACCCACATTTTCTTCCACAAGGCACAGGGTCTCTGGTCTAATGCCTAGATCCTTGATCCACTTTTTTTTTTTTTTTGGTACCGGGGATTGAACTCAGGGGCACTCGACCCATTGAGCCACATCCCCAGCCCTATTTTGTGTTTTTAGAGACAAGGTCTCACTGAGTTGCTTAGTGCCTCGCCCTTGCTGAGGCTGGCTTTGAACTCGCGATTCTCCTGTCTCAGCCTCCCTAAGTGCTGGGATTACAAGCGTGAGCCACCGCGCCCGGCTGATCCACTTATGTATGTTGAAAGGAGTTAAATTTCATTCTGCTAATACAGATTTCCAGTTTTCCCAGGAAAATTTGTTGAAGAGGCTATCTTTATTCCAATGTATATTTATGGTGTCTTTGTCTAGTGTATCTGTATTTGTGTGGATTTCTCTCTGTTCCATTGGTCTTCATATCTGTTTTGGTGCCAATACCATGCTGTTTTCGTTACTATAGCACTGCAGTACAATTTAAGGTCTGGTATTGTGATGCCTCCTGCCTCACTTTTCTTACTAAGGATTGCTTTGGCTATTCTGGACCTCTTATTTTCCTAAATGAATTTCATGACTGCTTTTTCTATTTCTATGAAGAATGTCATTGGAATTTTAATAGGGATTACATTAAATCTGTATAGTGCTTTTTGTACCATGGCCATGTTGACAATATTAATTCTGCCTATTCAAGAATATGGGAGATCTTTCCATCTTCTAAGGTCTTCTTCAATTTCTTTCTTCAGCATTCTGCAGTTTTCATTGTAGAGGTCTTTTACCTCTTTTGTTAGACTGATTTCCAAGTACTGTTTTGTTGTTCTTTTGGTTTTGGGGTTTGTTTTATTTTTTGGTTTGGTTTGCAGTTTTTTGAGGCTACTGGGGTAGTCTTCCTAATTTCTCCTTCAGATGATTCATCATTGGTGTATAGGAACACAATTGATTTATGCATGTTACTTTTATACCCTGCTACTCTGGTGAATTTGTTTCATGAGTTCTAGAAGTTTGAAGTTTTTTGGGTCCTCTAAATGTAGGATCATGTCATCAGCAAATAGAGATAGTCTGAGTTCTTTTTTTCCTATTTGTATCCCTTAGAAAGTCATTTGTTATTTACTTAATAACAATTTAGTGAAGATCTGCTAAAATGTACAACATTGGAATAAAGACCAAAAAACATAAAGCAAAAACAGTATGGTAAACAAGTCAGTTATCATAATTGGAAAGCATGATTTTGGCAAATAGCCTTTTTACTTGGGTGATAACAAGTGCCCATGTCACAAAGAACATCCTGAATCAATGGATTCATTAAACTGATTCCAGAGGTAAGTAAAGCTAAAAGGAAATCGCTCCCCTGGTGGGAAATGGAAAATTCCTTTTTTTCCCTTCCCAGCTCCCTCTTGGTTCTTCTATTACCTAACTATAATCCAGGTATTTTAGGTTTTTAAAAATGGGTCACGGGGATGGGGTTGTGCCTCAGTGGTAGAGCACTTGCCTAGCATGTGTGAGGCACTGGGTTTCATTCTCAGCATCAAATATAAACTAATTAATTAATTAATTAAAGGTCCATCAACAACTAAAAAAATATTTTTTAAGAGCCAGGCACAGTGGCACAGACCTGTAATCCCAGCAGCTCGGAGGCTGAGGCAGGAGGATCGTGAGTTCAAAGGCAGCTTCAGCAAAAGCCAGGCACTAAGCAACTCAGTAAGACCCTGTCTCTAAATAAAATACAAAAAAATAGGGCTAGGGATGTGGCTCAGTGGTTGAAGACCCCGGAGTTCAATTGCCAGTACCTACCCCACCAAAAAAAAAAATCCCAGTTCTAGTAAAATCCATTTTCCACCTACTTCTCACCTGCACCCATAGCTCATAACATCTGGGGGCAAGAGGGTACGTACACAATAGTTATCTATTCTCACTTTAAATTTAAGACAACAAACCAAGTGTGCTATTTCAATGCTATCTGAAATAGTTCCATCACAGTTTCTTACTCCATGTATTCTTCCACATAATTATTTTTCACACCTCCTCTCTCCCAGGAAACAAGACTGGAATACTTCCAACCACTTAACCTCTGACACTTACATGTTTAATAAACATCTTGAATGTAACCAATTTCTCCATCAAAGCTCATTCTTGGTAAGTCTTTTCCAAACTAGTAAATGTTCTGCCTTTCACTCAGCTGCTCTGAAAATCTTAGTGTCACCCGTGGCTGGCCCCTAGACAGACAGACACACCAACACACAATACCTCTAATACAAAGAATATTCCCCCTTGCCAACTCCATTTTGCTGCCTCAGTTTAAGCCACAGGGTCTTCTGTCTACACTCATGAAACTTGAATAACTTTCCCAGCTTCCACTTGTGTGGAGACTACATTCTGTTCCCCACAAAATGTGTAATTCTTTTAAAATAAATCCTATCACTTCTTACTTGTTCATAATCCTCCAGTGACTCTAAACATATTTAAATTAAAATGTGACATATTTTCCAATGGTTGATGAGACTTTGTATCAGCAAGAAGCTAACTAAAGCCAATGTGCCAAATCTGGTCCACTATGTAGTTTTGTAAATAAAGTTTTACTAGAACAGAGTCATGTTGATTTCTCTGTACGTCATCTCTGGCTGCTTTTCTTCTACAACAGAGACAAGTAACTGTGACAAAGCCCCCAAATACTGGTTTTACAGAAAAGTTTCATCAGCCCCTGACCACCTTCTACCTGAAGTAGTGCCTCCCTGTGTTCCAGCCACACCAGCAGCTTCCTACCCTGAAGCAGGCCAACTCACGCCCACACCTTCTCCCCATGTCCACGTGCCTTATTCCCTCCTGCTATTCACATCTCTGCTCACACATCACTTCTTCAGAAAGAACTTTACTGACTGCTAAATAAAATAGGACCATACTATTGTCTAGCTTGTCACATGCTGTTTATTCATAGCCCTTACCACTGACTTCATATATTTATTGTGGTTTATAGTCTTGTCCCTTACTTACCCCAGAACATAAGTTTCATGATAATGGGGACTTTGGTCCTATTCATAGAGATCCATTTTTGGTATCTCCAGTACATTGCACATGGTCGGGTTTAAATTAAGTATGAACTCAACAAGTTTTCACAATCTTCATTTGTGTTACGGACTGAAATGTAGGTTTCCCCCACTAAATCTATATGAACGATCCCCACCTTACATGACTCAGCTATGATTTTACTTTACCATGGTGCAAAATCAATATACATTCAAGTGTACAATTTGGATTTGTTCCTGGGCTAGCAAAATGATACTATGCTTCTGCCGTACCTGGTGGTGAGCTATGGTTTCCAGTCAGCCATGTGATCAGGAAGAGGAAATAACCATTATTCTACATTACACTATTGCTAGACTATGATGCTTGGCAGATGTCAGGTGTATTCAATGCAATAATTCCACCTACCATACTTTCAACTCATGATGGGTTTATCGGGATATAGCCCCATCTTAAATGAAGGAGTATGAATAAACTGAAATGTACACATTGATTCCAAAGGGGAGAACCAAAACTCAGTGGAGCTCTGGGAGAAGGGGTCATGGCACAGGTGCAGCCACTACAAAAAGCTAGTATAGGCAGTGTCATGACAAGATGTAAGGGTGACTGCCAATGCTATGGGTCCAACAGGCACAACTTCAGCAGGTTCAGAAGGTTCAGAAGGCAAGACCATCAACCCAGGGTGTCTGAAAGTGGAACACTGAAGAGTATTACTCTCAGTACATATTAATGGAGTTTGGCCTATTAGATCTTGGACTTACTTGGGACCTCTTTCCTTTTTCTTCTTCCAATTTCTACTTTTTGGAATGGGAATATCTATCACATGCCTGCCTCACCATTATATTTTGGAAGCACATAACTTGTTTGATTTCAGACTCAAAACCAGGGAGCAATCAGCCTCATGATTAATCATGCCTGAGTCCTACCCATATCAGATTTAGATATTCAGATAAGACTTTAAATTTTAGACTTTAAAATTGATGCTAGAATGAGTTTTAAGATTTGGAGTGGGGGTGCTGGAGTAAACTTAAACATAGTTTATGAAAAATAAGAACATGAATTTGGGGGGAAGCAGAATGTTATAGATTGAATATTTGTGCTCCCCAAAATTCACATGTTGAAATCCTAACCCATAAGGTGATGAGGTGATGTGGTAAGTACTTGCCTAGTATATGCAATACCCTGGGTTCCGGACACAGTGTCGCCAAAAAGGGAGGGGAATGTAGGGCCTTTGGGAGGTTAACTCTGTCAGGAGGCTAATGTCATCATGAATGGGATTAGTGCCCTTACAAAAGAGTAACCAGACAACTCTTAGAATCTTTCTACCATGTGAGGACACAATGAAAAGCCAGCACTCTGCTGCCTACAAGAGAGTCCTCACCAGAACCCGACCTTGCTGGCACCCTGATCCGAGTTCCAGCTTATAAAACTGTGAGAAAGAAATTTCTGTTATTTATAAGCCACATGGTCTGTGGTATTTTGTTATAGCAGCCTAAACTCTCCATTCTTCCTTTGTCCTCATTTAATTTCTCTTCATCCTTCATTTAAGTTCCTGTATTTTGAATAGTGTAGTAAGGGAAAATTTTTTTAAAATGTAAAAACAAATACTATAATTTTGCATAATACTTAATCTCAGCAGATATAAATTACATTATGATCTGAAAACAGATCACTTATCACTAAATATACTTAAATCTCATTTACACCAATAAAACTAAAGCAATGGATGACAGCAGATTACTGTTGTTTCTAGTGGTTTGAACTTCCAGTTTCTGGTCCAACATACAAGGAGTTTACACGTCATCAGTGTGGGGGCCTACCTCACTCTAGTCGGTCCGGGTGAGGAAGACAGGGAGCAAGCAGCTCAGGAGTTCTCCCGGTTGGGAGGGCTTGCCTTAACCCCGGTGCAGAGGAGGTTCAAAACCCTCCCGGGTTTCGCGGACCATTATGTAAAGATTAGACAACCAAGCCGGGCGCGGTGGCTCAAGCCTGTAATCCCAGCACTTAGGGAGGCTGAGACAGGAGAATCGCGAGTTCAAAGCCAGCCTCAGCAACAGCGAGGCGCTAAGCAACTCAATGAGAGGGTACCCTGTCTCTACATAAAACACAAAATAGGGCTGGGGATGTGGCTCAGTGGTCAAGTACCCCTGAATTCAATCCCCAATACCAAAAAAAAAAAAAAAGATTAGACAACCAGGAGGAGATGAATTAAGCCAGTCGGCAAGGCTTTATTGGAACACACTCTCAGCCGAATCCTCTCGTCCATCAGAGCATGTCCGAGAGAAATGGCGCTGGACCTTCCATGCACAGAGAATTTTAAGAAAGCCCGGTCAGGAAGGGGAGGGCTTGAGGGCAGGAAGAGAAGGCCACAGTCCTTCCTGGATAGGTCAGGAAAACCCGCTGATTGACAGGAGGCATGTCTACTGGTGACTGTCAGCATCTGGCTTGCCGCTCCATTCTGCAGCTACTGACCAGTCCCCCTAATTGAACATCCTGGACCCTGACCAGACCTAACAATCAGTCCATCCTAACAAGAAGAAACAACTCTTCTCAGATCCATTCAAGAATTCAGATCACAGAGCAACCACTGCCCCAAAACTTGGAGACAAACTAGCAAATTCAGAGAACCACCTTGTAGGAATGTAAACTCATAAATGGACACCTCCGCAGGAACCAATACTAAGGCAAGGAAACATGAATTGGAACTGACAAACTCAGTATAGATGCTAACAGTGGACAAATCTAAGTGTTAAAACTCCAAGGGGGCGAGTCACATACTTCTTTCAGTCTTACCTCCAGTTCTATCCCATTCTCACAGTAAAGTTTAGGGGGGAAAAAAAAAGCCCCATTATGGTTTAAACATGAAGTGTTCCCCCAAAAGCTCTTGTGTGAGATAATGCAAGAAAGTTCAGAGATGAAATGACTGGGTTATGAGAGCCTGAACCTAACTAGTGTATTAATCCTCTGATAAGGATTAATTGAGCAATAATTATAGGCAGGTAGGGTGTGGGTGGAGGAGATAGGTCCCTGGGGGTGTACAGGGAGTACATATCTCTCTCCTTCCTGACTGTCATGTCCTGAGCTGCTTTCTTCCCTAATGTTCTGCCTCACCTCAAGCAGAGAAATGGAGTCAGTTGATGAATTGAGACCTCTGAAACTGTGAGCACCAAATAAACATTTTCTGTTCTACAATTGTTCTTGTCAGGTCTTTTGGTCACAGCAGAAAAAAGGCTGACTAAAACAACCTCACACTTTGGGCAGGGGAAAGAGAAAAATACTCATTCTGAAAAATACCCAGATCATTCTTTCTTTGCCCTGAAGGAAAACTGTTTAATCAGAGTCCAACCAATTGGGGTTTCAGAATCTCACCAATCTGGGAGAAATCCTCTAGATGAGAGAATGGAAATATCTCAATCCAGCCACCCCTAAGGGATCATCTTGTCTCATGTAAGGGAACAGTCTGACAATCACGTTAAGGTCACAAGTCAAGAACACAGTCACTAAAAGAAGGAAACCTAAGCACAGGACTATGATACATTCTCTTCTCCCACACCTCATCTTCACATCACTAAGGGCCTATTTACCACAATACCATCTACCCAGTATGTCACGTGTGCCTGTCAACCAAAAATTATAAATTGTACTAAGAGGCAGAAAATACTATTTTTATGCAACAAAACAAGTTATCTGTAGGAGCATCTCCATACCTTCCAACCTCTCCATCTTTCCCCATTCTATGCTAATAGTTCGTGCTCTTGCCAAAGAGCACCCCCTTTGTTTATGACCTTTGGATCTGATTGGTCCAAGAGTGTATTTACGCTTCTATAGTTTCTGGAATAAACGGTGTTTTCTGCATCTTGCTTTGGTGTTTCTGCGTCTCACTGGGGCAGAGCAGATTCTTTACCTACACCCTGGGGCCTGGGGAATTTGGCTCCGCGGACCGCCACCGTCCAGAGAGACCCCATATCTTCCTCCCTGAAGACCCCTTCCTCGTCTTTTCTGGACCCCAACTCATCGAGCAGGACCCACGTGGCACCTCCTCCCCCCCAAACCTCCCTTTTAGCAATAGTTATCAAAATCACAGTCAGGCTGGGTGTAGTGGTGCAGCCCTGTAATCCAAGGAACTCAGGAGGCTGAGGCAGGAGGATCTCAAGTTCAAGGCCAGCCTTAGCAACTTAGTGAGGCTCTAAGCAACTTTGCGAGATCCTGTCTCAAA
Organism: Geosciurus inauris; assembly: GCA_004024805.1. Taxonomy (NCBI): domain Eukaryota; kingdom Metazoa; phylum Chordata; class Mammalia; order Rodentia; family Sciuridae; genus Geosciurus; species Geosciurus inauris. The sequence goes on from PVHX01012599.1 coordinate 34,462, forward strand.
ATAAAACATAAAAGGAGCTTGGAATGTAGCTCAGTGGTTAAGCGCCCCTAGATTCAACCCCTGGTACCAAACCAAACTAAACAAAACAAAAACAAAAACTCAGATATGGCAGGAACGTTGGAATTATCAGATCAGGAACTTTAAATAATTGTAATACGCTAAGGAAAACAGTAGACAATATGTAAGGAAAGAGAGGTAACATAAGCACAAAGACAGAAATTCTGAGGAAGAATAAAAAAGAAATGTTAGAAATCAAAAACAAAAGTGACAAATGCCTTTGATGTGCTTTTAGTCAACTCAATTCAGGTAAGGAAAGAATGTCTGAGCCTGGGGATATGTAAACAGAAATTTCCAAGGTTGAAATTTAATGAGAAAAAAACAAAAGCAAATTGAAGTTCCAGAAGTTTTGGACAACTGCAAACCATATAATATATGTGTAATGGGAATGCCAAAAGTAAAGATAAACAGAAGAAATATTTGAAGCAAAATGAGAATTTTCCAAAATTATTAGACACCAAGCCACAGATCCTGAAAGCAGGATTAAACACAGGAAAAAACCTAGGAACATAATACTTCAACTGCAGAAAGTCAAAAATAAAGAAAAATCTTGGAAGAAACTAGATGGGGGAAAATCCCAGCTACACAGCAGCAAGTGTAATAGAGCTGCTTCCCTCTCCTGCCTTCCTATGCAAGGCTGCAGCTCCTCCTCAATCTTTTTACATTCCCACTTGTGCCTGGCATTCTAAATTTTGAAGAGAAGGCCCACCTACATGGTTAAGATGTTAGTTGCAATATCTTTCTTTAGACTTACAGAACCCAGGACATCAGATGAGCCTTATAGTGCTGCTCCTTAGTTTTTAGCATTAACATAAAATATGTCACTTGCTGTGAGACTTAACTCAAAGTCTGATTTAATACAGAAACTAGCAGCAGCAGATTGAGGTCTATGGCAATGTTCTGGTCAGGGAGGAAAAACAAACAAGGAGATCCATGCCCTGGGTGATAAAGTCCCTACTCAGCACATACTGTTTTGCCCTATCTCCTTCCCCTATTAAAGCTCTTTGCACCCAAGTTCACCCCCTCTACCTTCTCAAAATTGCCCACTCTGATTCTTCCTACCAACTCTCCTCTCCTGAGTACTGGCCTCTTGAAAGGCAGGCAGCCTGGACTTTTATTCCAGTAACACAAAGATAACAGTTAACATCAGAAGTCTCAGAAGTTATTCAAAGAAGAGAGAATGGAGTGAAATATTTAAAATGTTGAGGGGGGAGGGACATGACCAACCTAGAATCCTATACCATGTCAAATTATTCTCAAAAAATAACAATGGGATAGTTCAGAGATAGAGCGCTTACCCAGCAAGTATAAAGGCTGTGAATTCAATCCCCAGCAATGCATGCACAGACACACAAGCAAAGTGGAGAAATACAGACTTTCTCAAACAAAATTTGAGGGAATTTGTTACCAATAGATTTGCCTTGCAAGAAATATTAAAAGTTCCTCCAAGAGAAAGAAAATAATATAATCATAAACTCAGACCAATAAAGGAAGAGCATTAGACAAGAAATAAATGAAAATAAAATGTGTAATTGTTTTGTGACGTATTTACCTTCCTGTTTGTCATAAAAGTAATTTCAATTGCTGGGCAATCCACTGCTCAAGTGGAAATGGTTTGCAAGGAGATGAGTGAGCAAAACTTGTTTAAAGATGTCTGTCACCAAGACATATTTCCCTTAGAGATGTTTATTCTTTTAACAGTGCCTTACAAAATACATTCAAACATTTAACCACATTTTCAAAAAGGAATACTAGGATGATCTCTGGTTTAAAATCAGGCATAACTGATACAAACTCCAGATTCAGCCACTTGTTGACTGTACGGTCTTAAATAAGTTACCTGAGCAACTTGTCTATAAAACCCACACCTCACACTTAATTATAAGAATTAAACAAGAAGGAGATGGATATTCACCTAGCCCACTGTCCAGATCATTTTAAATGCTGAATTGTTAAAAACATCATTAATCTTACAGCATCCTCTGTGCACTCCTTCATAGACTAACTTAAAGTTAACAAGTTTATATCTGATAGATATATAAAAATTTAAGAGAATGCATCTTTGCAAAGCTCACTCCAGTGGTATGTTGCTTTTAATTTTTTCCTTATTAGTTTCAAAAACTGTTATTTTGGTTGGAGTTGTGGCTCATAGTAGAGCACTTGCCCAGCATGTGTGATATACTGGCTTCGATTCTCAGCACCACATGTAAATAAATGAATAAAACTTCCTGTCCTAGGCAGAGTTATCTCTTCTTGAGCACACAGCCACCACAGGAACAAAAGTAATTCAGACCTGGCGTTGGCACCAGATCTAAGAAATGACTATCTCCCAAATTAACAAGTGAAATTACAGCTCCAGAGAACACAAAATGTACCTTTAAAAATTCCTGTCCCCCTGAAGGGCAGAATCACACACAGCCTCTGGAATAGGAGTCTCCTGTGTTTTCTCCTTTGCTAGCAAAGCAATAAAACAACTTTTTCCTTTTTCTCAAACCTTTGTCTTCATTATTGAATTGATTCGGAACAAGGACCAGGCTTTCAGTAATAATCTTGCTCTAGTATTAAAATATTTTGAATGGCGGGGGCTGAAAAGGTAAAAGACAAAGTTTTTTAATTTCTCCAAGGTATGGATTAAATGACTCTAGAAAGTAGCTTCTAGAAGTGTCTGTCTCAACCTTCAATCTTCATAACAATACATCCAAAGGAGACCTGCTAGTCTCTCAAGAATGCCAACTATACATACATTTTTCTTACTACGATTCACTTATTTTACTCTCTCCCTTTTCGTTTTCAGAAACAGATAAAATTTCAATTATTTGATACTTGTTAAATCTGTTTGGAATACATGTTTCTTACTCAAATTCCCTTGTAAAAAATATTAACCTTTCTATGCCAAATGCCCTTCTCTATTTCAGGAAATATCCCTTGTTGACAAACTACTACGTAATTTGCAGAATGACACAAAATAAGCCATGATTGTAGGAAAAAATAATTTTGGGCCCAGGCTCATTTTAATGAGGCTACTTTCCCGCCACTTGGAAATACATCTAGTCAGGACTTTTTTTGCCAGTTTTGAGTGTAACATTCCATGAGGCTAATTAAAGATCTTTTTTTCCTCAGTAGTGGGGACCAAACTCAAAGGTGCTCTAGCACTGAGCTGCCTCTCCAGCCCTTTTATTTTTTTTTTGAGACAGGGTCTCACTGCATTGTCCAGGCTGGCCTCAGACTTGTGATCCTCCTGCCTCAGTCTCCAGAGCAGCTGGGTTTACGGGTGTATGCCACTGCACCCAGCTTTTTGCTACATTACTGCTCATGATGATAAAATGGACAATTTATTGTACTCTATATTACTTTAGTACTTTTACATTCCCACATGAAAATAAAAGCTGTATTGCTACAATCAGAGCAACACTTAAGTAGAAAGGTCACTATCTTCATGAGTAAGGTAGAGCATCAAAGTCAAGTCTGACTGATTTACTAGGTTGTATAATTGATTAAGAACTGTAAAATGCATTAATTTCCCATAAAGAATTCTGAATTTTCAAATCTTGGAAAATTACTTTTCAGTAAAACATTTGAAAAATCTAATTTACTCCTTACTAGAGAGGCAGAGCAGCAACCTTTGGGCTAGTCTCCCCATCCCCACTCTACTAGGTACAATCATCAAACCTTAGGTTAGTTTCCTAACCAAAACCTTAAATGTTTCCCCATAAATATTTCAAAGAAAGCTCTAAAGGAGACAAGCAAGACCTTCAACCGCTGGCCCTCCCTCCCAATAGGCTTACCTCTAACCACTCAGCCCCCTAGTCTCAAAGATAGCAGGTGTCCTATACTCCAGCAAAGTAATTTCCTCATCTTGAGCTACTCCACCTTCCCCTTCTAGCTCCTTGGAAGACTCACATATTCTCTGATGGTAACTACAAGTTCTCCAAGGGGAGCCTGCCCCAGTGCTACAGAGCTGGGTCAAGCGCTCTGTGTTTCCATATTACTCTAGGCACACCACCAAGCACTTCACCCTATACAGAACTCATGTTAATGTTACTATGATCCCCCTACGCCCAAATCTGTAAAGGATGGACCCAACACCTTGTTTTTATTGAAAAGAAAATACATGCTGGGTACTAAGTATTTGCAAAACTGTCCAATATTTTTAAATTTGAATTTAAAAAAAATTTTTGGCAAATACTTTTTTCCCCTCTAGAAAGTTTCATCCTGTCCATTCTTACCCAGTTTGAAAGTCACTTCCTCTAGGATATCTTTTCCAAGAGATTTTTCTAAATGCAGCATTAGGAACATGGCTTAACCTCTATTTGCTTCCTCCCCTCTAAATAGGGGACAGTAGAATACCAGCCTTACAGTCTGCATCAGAGATAAATGATATTCATGTGTCTGAGGTACTCAAAATGATCTGGCACTTGATCATCTGATGAATGTTCACTCTTCCTATTATTTCAAGTAATAATGCTAGTAACCTTATCCCACATTGTTCCCTAAAAGATTTAGAATGGCTCATTTAAACCAGTATTTGGTACACAGAAACAAAGGAATTATCTTTCTGTTCCTAAATTTTTTATCACCAGCAACTCGAACCATTGAATCATCATTCTTTACCATAATTTAGTAGTTGATAAACCTACCAAAAAGTTTACTTCTTCCCCAGCACTGCCAAACAAAAACATTTATTTCTATGAGGTATTATGTTGAATCCTTCCTGCTTGCAGCTCATTCAAAAGGTACACAAAACCTTGTCACTGCTCAGATCCAGACTCACAAGCAGTTTATGAACTCATCCCTGGAGGCAAAAATGATAAATTTGTTTTTATGAATGTGTGATAACACAGATTTTTTTAAAAATATACTAATTATGCCTCACCTTCTATTTGAAAATCATCTTCACTATACATTCCTGACTCATGATTTCCCCACCTGGATATCTAATTAAGCACCCTAAATATAACATTTAAAGCTTAATTCCTAAATTCTTCCCTTCCCAAGCCACCTCCACTTTGTAGTCTTTCCCATCACTGTTACATTTTCCTAGCAGTTTAAGCCAAAAACCCCCTCATACTATGTGAACTATTAACTCTATCTTCAAAGGAATGCCCAAATTTCAACCACTTTTTCTATCAGACAATTTAAAGTAGTTCTAGGTACACAGCAAAACCAACCACTTCTTATCACCATCCATTTTGGTTCAAGCCAGAATTAATTTTGGAGATCAAAACTTGCTAAATTGCCCTGGATGGCCTTGAACTTTTGATTTTCCCGCCTTCCCCCAGAGTAACTGGGGTTACAGATCACAACACCCTGTCAAGCCCCAGGTATTCGTAATAGCCTCTACTTATTCTTCCTGTTTCTGCCTTTGATCCCACATAATTCATTCTTCATAGTAGTCAGAGTGATCCCTTTAAAACATAACTCAGATCATAACTTTGCTCAAACTCTTCAACGGCTTCCTGTCTTCTCAAAAATAGTCTGGTCACATTAACTTCAGCCTTACATCACACTTAGCATGATGAAATGTTAAGTTCCAAGAAGCTAGGATTATATTTTAATGTTTTGTTCAATGCGAATCAGGCTTGGGACAGTGTAAGACCCTAATGTATATTTCAGTAAGTTTTCCCCCCCTTCAATTATACTCGCTGTTCTCTCTGCTGTGAATTCTCCTTCATCAGATACCTACATACATTCTCACTCAGCATCTTCAGGTCTTTGCTCAGTAAGAATTACCAACTACCTATAAACTCAGTCTCCTACCCACTCCCAATTTTTTCTTCATAGCACCCACGTAACACACTACATATTTTACTCATTGTATGTCACCTGTCATCTCCCATCGACACACTGTTTCATGAGATCAAGAATATTTACTTTGTTCACCGCAGAATCCACATCTACAGAAGCACCCTGTACTTTGCTCAGTATTAAATGGTATATTTTCTATACATATTCACTGTATTTCATTCCTGAAGTGTATTTCTAAGATCTGTAAGACTTTACTTTCTACTAATATTTTCATTAATTCTGTAGGATAAAAGTTAAGTTCATAATGACACTACTAGTAAAACAGTGACCAATTTTTTTTCCTAGAAATAACTTATCCTTAGCCGGGCGCAGTGGCTCAAGCCTGTAATCCCATCACTTAGGGAGGCTGAGACAGGAGAATTGTGAGTTCAAAGCCAGCCTCAGCAAGGGCAAGGCACTAAGCAACTCAGTGAGACCCTGTCTCTACATAAAACACAAAATAGGGCTGGGGATGTGGCTTAGTGGTCGAGTGCCCCTGAGTTCAATTCTCGGTACCAAAAAAAAAAAAAGAAATAACTTATCCTTGCCGGGTGCAGTGATGTATACCTGTTAATCCCACTAACTCTAGAGTCTGAGGCAGGAGGATCACAAATTGGAGGCCAGGCCTGACACTTTGTCTCAAAATAAAATTAAACAGGACTAGAGATGTAGCTCAGTGGCAGAGGGTCCCTGGGTTCAATCCTCAATACTTTAAAAATAATGATAATAATAGTAATAACAACAACAATAATAATAAATGTTTGTCCCAACATCTTCAGTATATAGAGACCTCTAGCTGAAGCCACACAACTACCTTAAAAACTGATTAAGTTATTAAGCTGGTGAAACAGGTCATTTTTGAGATAACTACTAAAATAATCTCTTCAATGCTGCCCAACTCTACCCTAGAGTAGAAAGTCTTTTGTATTTATTTAGTAAATCTTCAAGAGCAATCTGAAGATACAAAAGTTCAGATAATTGTTAATGTCCCCAATATCTACTTTATCTAGAAAAGCTAAAAAATACTGAAAGAGTGTTCCATATCATTAAATAAGCATAAATGTTCATATTTATGTATGGTACTTATTGATGCATTTCAAAATAATTTATGCTGAAAGAAAGCATATATATAAGATTACATACTGTATAATTCCATCTAGAGTTCTAGAAAATGCAAACCAATACAAAGTAGTTCAGTGGTTGCCTAAGACTTATGACATTAGGATGAACTGCAAACAACGAGGAAATGGGAGGCAATGGAAATGTTCTGTATTTTGTGTTTATGATCTTATATACTTCTGTCAAAATTCATCTAGTCTGGTGGTGGCCCACGACTGTAATCCCAGCTACCTAGGAGGCTGAGGCTGGAGGATCACAAGTTCAAAGCCAAACTTAGAACAATCTGTCTCAAAAAAAAAAAAAAAAAAAAAAGAATGTGGACATAGTTCAGTGATGGAGAGGCAAAGTGCCCTTGAATTCAATTCCCAGTATAAAATAAAAACAAAAACCCACCTCTAAATTAAAGTGTATTATTAACAATAGCTTAAGTCAATTTTCAGTTGAACTGGATATAAACCCATATTGTCCTTACTTTTATACCATTTTTCCACCTTAAACTGCCTAACAGTTAAAGAATAAGTACTGATATGATAGGGAAAAGAATATTCACATCTATTCAATGGAAATTTATGTTGGTACCATCTTTTTAGCAAAACATTTTGGCAAAACCAAGTTATAATGGACATGCTTTGCAAACTCTAAGCCAACAATTCCAAGAAACTACACTATAGAAATATTCTAGGGGCTAGGGTTGTGGCTCAGTGGTGGAGCACTTGCCTCACATGTGAGGCACTGGGTTTGATTCTCAGCACCACAAATAAATAAATAAAATAAAGCTCCAGCGACAACTAAAAAAAAAAATTTTTTTTTTTTAAAGAAATATCATTCTAAGTACATTTGCAAGGATGCTGCTGTATTACTTGTATGACAGGATATTTAAATTTTTTTTTAAAACTCAATGCAGACGCCATTAGAGAATGGTTAAATATTTAACAGTACATGATGTCATACCATTAAAAAATAAATCAGATATACGTGATTGCCCTGAGTGGAAAAAAAGGTCCAAATCTCAAAACTAGGTGTGTAACAATTTGAATAAGCACATTTTGGAAGAATTAAATGAAATATTAATCTGGAGACCAGGCAAGGATGGTTAATTAAAGGTAACAACTTTCACTCACTCCTATTTTCTATATTATTAATTTCTGTGATTTGGAAATTATAATTTTAATTACATAAAAAGCAATTTAAATTACTGCTGATGCTTAGGACGACTTTCCAAGAAATGCTGACTATTCTGAATTACATTTTAAATAAACCATTTGGAAGAGGATATATAGAGCAAGAGTAAAAAGCAAATACAAAATACTACTGATGTTTAGGGCAAATTTTGCAAGAAATGCTGACTATACTGAATTACATTTTAAAATAAATCAAATCTTTCACATAATTACAGAGCAAAACAATGTAAACTTAAGCTAACTTCTACAAAGACTAACATCTATTATGTAAGCATTGCTACGCTGGCATTAAAAGATAACCATTAGGTTCTCTTCTAATATATAAAATTCAAGAGGATACAAACTGAAAACCTTATGATCAATCTCCTACTATACTCAACGATGTCTAAGCGACACTACTTGTACTAGGCTCATTTATTGAGAGTAAACTCTCAGGCTGGGGTGAACCTCAGTAGTGGAGGGCATGCCTGTCATAAGCACGGCATTGGGTCCAATCCCCAGCACATAGATTCAAAGCCTCCTTCCCCAAAGTTAATGTTTTTCTAAAGAGAAAAGGCCCCTGAAACTACAACAATTTCATGCACAAGACCCCTATGGGGTCCAAATATAAATAAATTTGTCAAACAGCCTTAACGGAAACATAAATCCATGGCAAATTCATAATAAATTTGTTTTCATAATAAATAAGTTTTCTTATCAGATATACATAAACACTGAAGAGTAAAAAATATCCTGGAATTACAGAAGCAATCCTCTGGAACCATGACAAAATATTCAAATAAAGAAACCAAATAATACTGGGTTACTCCTTCAAAACAGTGTTATTTGAAAATGTTATTTGTGGGAATGTAGCTCAGGGGTAGTGCTTGTCTAGTATGCTGGCATGCATGAAATCCTATGTTCAAACCTCACTGAGAGAGAATGGGAGAAATAGAGAGAAAGACAAAAAAGGATTAGAAAATGTTGTTTGTATTATAAATATAACTGTGGTCTTATTTTTTTAAAGGGCTCTGCAAAAAAAACCAAGTATTTTTAATGAAATTAAATTTAAAAAATTACAACTGAGAACATAAAAACATAGTATCGATAATGCTTTATATTGCAAATGTTTAAACAAACTGATGCATAATTCCCTTAAAAAGTTCATGTGAAAAGGCATATAATATTATCACAGAATGTGACACGGTCACTTCAACCCTACCAGTGCTTTATTCTTATAATTCTCCAAAATATCTCGCCACAACAAGTACTCATCTATTATCCCCATTCAACAAATATTTTAGAAGCTATTTTATGCTATGTATAATCATGCTAGGAGCTCGCAATGGCAGAAGTACTGAACACACCACAATGGTATAGCAATACACATTCATCTCCTCTCTCACACCATTAAAAAAAGTAGTATAGTAAAATGGAAAGAATGCTAACCTAGGGGAAAAAACTGGGTTACAATTCCTGCTCTAATCCACTTACAAGTCTTTTTTTAGTTTTCAGATTAACAAAGCCATGAGTAATATCACACAGACTTAATTCCAGAAAATACATCAGGCTAGGTTAAGAATTTACAACTTTTTGAACAATAAAGAATTAGTACATTTCATTCCAATATTTTAAGGCAATTGAAGTTTATAACCAACCATTAGAAATGACAAAATATTCTAATCCTTTTTATTTAAAATAAATAAAAAAATAAAACTTGCAAATGTTATTTATACTAAAACCGTAGTGCTAGAATTGCAAAATGTCCTACACCAGGTCACAAGATTCTTTAAATGTTAAAAAAAAAAAAAATTCACACATTATAAGCAGGAAATTTGTCTAACGAAAATTTATCCTTTTATAAAATATTTTCTATATTTTTAGAATAGAAAAATATTTTAAATTAAAAACCCTGAGATGACAACTCTCCAAAACAATTTCAAATGACATGATATAAATCCTTTTTAATAAATAGACTATATCTAAGTATCTCCTTATGGGTCTGCAATCTCAGGCCTTGTTATATAGACAAATATATTCATTTCCTGCTTTAAGAACCTACAGATTAAGATACTGTTTGCCTTTCAATCAGTTTTGCAGAAAGCTATGACTAAACGGAAAGACTCCTCCACTGAGTATTTAAAATACATCAATCGTATTTTCCCATTTTTATACTTTACTCAAAATATCTAACATTTTGTCAATCATGTTTTTAAAAATTCAAAGTGCAAACAACGGAACATGTTTTAAACAACTGTAACTATGGCAAATTCTTTTTAGGAGCATTTGCATATTTAAAACCCTTAATTTGTATGTGAAAAGAAAAGTTTTATACCCAAAGGTTTAATGATGTGATTTATCAACACTTTCAATGAATAAGACAAATCTGAAACTATTCCCTGGGGATCTAGTACTGTCTATCTTAATTTCCTTTCCTCTGAAATTCAGACGTAATAGGGTGGGAGAGCTGGATAGAACAGGGATGAGTTAGGAGGGCTGGGTGTGTAGCTCAGTGCTAGAGTGTTTGCCTAGCACATGCAAGGCCTTGGGTTTGATTCCCAGCACTGCAAAGAAAAAAACGTAATGTGTGGCGACTTTAGGGAAAACATATATATGAAAAAGTTTATTAGAAAAATAAACAACTTTAAATTATACAATATTTTCTACTTCAAGTGTCTTTGAAATAAAGCAGATATGCCTATGGATTAAACATAATCTGATTTACAAAATCTCATTTAGTCCTATTTTGTAAAACAAAATATAAAAATACAAATGGTGAAATAATGGATTATTATTAACTATTAAGAAATCCAACATAAAAGTTCCCACAAAACACCATTTGTGCATGTACCTAACATGGCAATATTTACTTTAAAGTATATTTAAAAGCTTTCACTAAAATTTAATATACTAATTCATTATCAAAATCAACATCATATAAAAATGCAGTGTTTTTTTTTTTTTAAGTTATCAACTAGAAAGTGATTAGCAAACTTTTTCTTAAAGGACCAGATAGTAAGTATTACAGGCTTGTAGGTCCTATTGGTCTCAATACTCAACTCTACCACTGCAGGAAGAAAGTATTTACAAACAACATGTAAATAAATGTTATGTCTGTAGGTTGTAGTTTGCTCAATATTAAATTACACATGGATTTTGAGTAAGACTGATTATTTCAGGAATCATATTATAAATATGAACAATTTAGATGACTAAACATTAATACATCTATGTTACAGATTAAAATTTTCACTCATTTTCCAATCACAATTCAATGTGCGTGCATGTACACATACAAGTTACAAAACCATTTTTAATTCCGCATTCTTCTTGGTGTGCTAATAATAGTGTCAGATAAGCAGCCAAAGAATCATGAGTGACTGAGTGACACATAGACTAATCAATAACTATATTTGATTTTGACATCTATTTCTAGATTTTTGACAATGAAAAAAACTAATTCATTTCCTGTGCCCCTAAAGAAAGTATTGAATGGATATTTTTAAGTGTTATTTTTAAAATTTAATTGAATTGCTACAATTTGAAGCTAAATGTGATTTGCTTTGTTTTATTAGAAAAAATACTCAAGCAAGGTCTACAATCATCGGTCAATTAAGAATGACTTACAAGAACATGAGGCAATAAAATAAAAATACAAGTACAAACTATATATCTGAAACATTTCTATTTGGCAATTTTTTTAACAAATCAAAATTTTAAAAGAACAAAAAAGATTGCAGATTACTTCGCAGATACAGAATAAAGCAATTGATGAAGTGCTTAAGCAAAAGAAAACAAAAAATAGAAAACACACTGCTTTTTTCCTTTTAAAAATAAAATCACATTTGCTACAGATCGTATGGATAATACCCTTATTAAACAACCTTTCCAGAATGTCTTATAGTAGCAGTGCTTTTATTTGCACTTCATTTAATTTTATATGACTCATTTCATGTATATAGCTCTTTACCCCACTGTTAACGAATAAAGTCTCCCATAGTTTTTATTATTTTTTATTTTTAAAGCAAACGAGAAATGATTTATGCATCATGGAACCTTTCCCATTTTGGAACCAAAGGCTTAATTCTATATTTTTGTCTATTCTTTCTTTAAAAAATTTTGTAAAAACTGCTGGTTTTTATATCACTGTAGTAAAGTGAAAACTCCTCAATCAGGAGTATTTTCTGCAGTTTGACTGCATATAACCACATACTTTACAATATATCCTTCCTACAGTAAGGAAATTGATTTCACGGTCACTGTCAGAAATGAGTGCCATAATTCTATTATGGGTATAGGTCCTCCCTCAAAGACTTTCTGGAAGGATGTTCAATGTGTTTTGTTCTTACAGATATTAACAGTAGTACATAGTCCCTTAAGTCTGCAAAAGACATTTATTGTTAAAGAAGGTGCTTTATTAACAATTCCTCTGGCAGCACTAGTGAATTACAATATCCTTCAATATTATTTCTACCATAATATATACATTTAACTTTCATGCCTCTAGAAAAACATCTACAGTACATTTCATAATATAAAAATATATTACAAATCTGCTGAATTATTTACAAGCAATGTTCTATTATCTCTATGCAACATTTGTTTGATACAATACTAACAAGTTACACATATTTCCATTTCTGTAAGTTAAAAAAAATTCCATATGGCTTCTTGCTAACCAAGCAAGAAAGTGATTTTATTTTCCTTTTCAAAACCAACTTTGGTGCATAAAGGATTCAGTTTGAAGATACTCTTAAAAAAAATACAATTTTTCTTATATTAAGAAACAACAACTCAAAAACCAAATGTTTTCCTCAGAAAAAAAAATTAGAGTCATATAGGTTAAATGAAAATACGTAGATTATTCAAATTTGAAATAGAGGTTTTTCAAAAACCGTTAACAGATTAGTTATATAGGTAAATATTAACATACTGTACTCCATGAGAAAACCCTAGTCCTGAAAAGGGAGCCACCAGACATACTGCAACACTCTTTAACAGTAATTTTCAGCCCTAATTCGAAAGACGAATTTTTAGTTGATTGCAAATGTCGTTCACTGTTTGCTTAAATACAAATTGAACACTTTTCTTATCAGAGTTCTGCAAAAGAACACAAATGGCAACCAATCACATCTATTTATCATAATTGAAAGGTTAATTATCTCTTGATTACTTTCACTCTAAGTATCTCCTAATATGACTTCAAATCAATAGACACTGTCAAGACAAATATCCTTACAGTGTTTTTGGTATTTGTAAGGGCACATGTTGTAATTGTTTTTCTTTCCAATAAAACTACTGTAATCACTAGAGGGAAGAAAAAAAAGCTTAAAGCAGCAAGCATGCAAAGCCTTTAAGAAGCTGTTCCACTACGTTGCCAGAAGAGTGTTTGCTCAGTCTCCCACAGTACCATTCCATGAAAATGTGGATATACAGTAATATATTAATATATTCCACAGAAGAGCCTACTTCATTCACAGAATGTTTTCACTAAGCATAAATATTATTCTAAATACTGGATTTAAAAAAAAACAAACAAACAAACAAAAAGAGGAAGGGGGTTGACTCTAATGTGCAACTTTTCCTAAACCCATTGTCAGTGACTAAGACTGCAGGTGTCCCCGCTTGTTTGCTTTTTATGTATTTATTTATTTTTACCTCTTCAACCTCTTCTGCGGCATTGTTCTAGAAAAAGAGAAAAAGGAATTTTCTTTTATTCAAATGAATCAAATACATTGAGTAGTTCAAAAGAGAGACATTAAAAATATCTCTAAGATGCAGGCAATGCTACAAATATAGAACATCAGTAAAAGTTATTTACAAACTTGTCTTTCTACATATTTGTCAAGTATTATGCCATTTAGAAATATAAATAAATAACAAATATTACAGTCAGGGGGACAAATGTTAATTCCCCATGCTGGCACACACCTATACTTCCAGCTACACGGAAAGTTGAAGCAGGAGGATCATTTGAGCCCAATATGTTTTGAGGCCAGCCTGGGCAATAACAGCAAAACCCATCTTTAAGAAAAACAAAAAACAAAAAAAAACTTTTTTTAAAAGCAAAAAGAAATGGACAAGTTATTTCCAAAACATCTGCATATGATGGAAACAAATTGACAGCTTTTTAGTAAATCTTTTTTGTATATGTTGCTAAAAAGAATTGTAAGTCCAAGACATGGGGTTTCATCAATTACTACTTCTTTTAAACTGATGTTTAAGCCAGGCACAATGGTGCATGCCTATAACCCTAGCACTTTGAGACAGGAGAATCGCGAGTTCAAAGCCAGCCTCAGCAATGGCGAGGCACTAAGCAACTCAGTGAGATCCTGTCTCTAAATAAAAACACAAAATAGGGCTGGGGATGTGGCTCAATGGGTCGAGTACCCCTGAGTTCAATCCCTGGTATCAAAAAAAAAAAAACAAACCAAAACTGATGTTTAAATCCGAAATAAATGTTCTTTTTGGATCCATTCTGAAGTTGTATGTATTTTTGGAAGATTTATCATACTTTCATTTTAACAGGTATATAAGCAGGAAATTATTTCTCCTAAAAACCAAGTTAAAATAATTGGCTTTTCCCTTTTACTTAATTTCACAATTAATTTCATTGGTATTCCTAGTCAAAATTCAGAAATTTAGGCAATGGATGATGCCACACCAAGGCTTCTGTAACTCTATACCACTTTAACAGGAGAACAAAAACTTAGTCAAAATTAAATCCACAGAAGCATCTAATATGTCTCATCTAATATGTCTCAAGAACATCCTCATTTCCAAATCACACACCCTCAGAAAATCAATTACTACTCCTACGTACATTTGAACATCAATTCTATGCTTGTATGTTATCTTGCTAGTCACTTTCAATAAAAGATTTAAATTGCTTCCTAAATAACACAAGAGCAAGAAAAACAAGCTGATTTGGTGAGAAACCAAGAGGGGAAAGGAGAAGAACAATACAGGGTGTAATCACAGATTAATATTTATTACAACCCCCAAGACTAAACAAATAAATTCTAAATTAGGTACTAGTAAATAAAAAATATGCCATTTATTTTCTTTATGGACAGGCAAATTATTAACTTTTCCATATTCTAGTAGATTTCTCCATACTGTTCATAGTGAATTTCCCTCTCCTTGATAATCTACCACATCATACACAGAACAAATTTCATGGCACTCAGCACCTCTGCCAAAGGATATAAATTTTTTAAAAAATTTTTTGTTATTAAAAATACTCAAGTTTCAATGTTACCACATACCAAGTCATATTATGTTAGAATTTCTCTCAGAAGGATGTCTCAAATTATAAGAATCCTGTTAACAGTGACTTTCCAAAAAGTTGAGTCATGAAATCAACAGAACCTTTGAAATGTTCTATTATTATAAAATTAGTTAACATCATGACAGTTAAAATCTACATTTGAAAATTATCAATTATGTTATATTATTCATGACCAACCTAAATCTATGCAAAGAATGTACTCAATTAAAATTTCATTTAAGGGGTGAGGTTGTGGCTCAGTGGCAGAGCGCTTGCCTCGCACGTGTGAGGCACTGGGTTCGATCCTCAGCATCACACAAAAATAAGTAAACAAAATAAAGACACTGTGTCCATGTATAACTAAAAACTGTTTAAAAATGTTTTTTCATTTAAAAATACATAAAATTCTTTCATTGAGTGTCTTTTAAAAACTACTTTAAAGCATTTTTACCACCTTTTAAATCACCCTAACATATATCATTTGGATAGACACAATAAGGAGTTCAGCCACATACCATCTATGTAACCTTCAGCATTTCAACTATTTAAACTCTTGCCTGTTTTCCAATGTGTAAAACAGTACCACCTACTTCAGACGGCTACTGTGAGGATGAATATATGTATGTAAATCATCAAGCAAAGTTAAAGTCATAAAAATTATTAGAAATGTGAACACTGAGCCATCCCTTAACAAGATTATTTAAACTGCTTTTTAAGTTTGAGGAAAGTTTAAATTTAAAAAAAAAAATTCAGCCAGTTGGGCATCATGTTACACGCCTTTATTCCCAACAGCTCAGGAGGCTGAGACAGGAGGATCACAAGTTCAAGGCTAGCCTTAGCAATTAAGGGAGGTCCTAAGCAACTTAGATCCTGTTCCGAACTAAAAAAAAAAAAAGGGGGGGGGGGTGCTCAGTGGTTAAGAAACTCTCAGTTCAATTCCTGGCACTGGCACCAAAAAAAAAAACACAGTTATGGTATTTAGGACACAAAAGGCACTTAATCGTAAAATATGTGTATATTATAATCTAATCTACTTAAACCCAGAATTAAACAGGCATATAAACTTTACCAGAATATTGTCTTTCTAGATTTTTATAAGTTGTAACTTACTGTGATGTCATTTCCACATTTAAAAAAATACCAGAAGCCAGTGGTAGGGGTGCATGCACACGTGTAATCCCACTGACTTGCAAGAGTGAGACAGGAGGATTACAAGTTAAAGACCAGCCTCAGCAACTTGGTGAGGGCCTGTCTCAAAATTTAAAAAAAAGGCAGGGAGGTGGCACTGGGGATGAAACTCAGTGGTAAATCATCCCCAGGTTTAAGTCTCTTTATCCACCAACCCCCCACACAGACACATCCAAAGAAAAGGAGGAAGGAGGGAACACCAGAAGGAAAGGTATGCTTGGTACTGAAATTTAGCACAAGGCGGGGAGCTGTGGTACGTGCCTATAATCTCAGCGACTTGGAGGGGCTGAGGTAGGATGATCACAAGTTGAAGTCCAGTCTTGGAAACTTATGAACAGCCTGTCTCAAGATATAAATTTAGGGCTGGGATTGTAGCTCAGCAGTAGAGCGCTTGCCCCGCATGCGTGAGGCCCTGGGTTCGATCCTCAGCACCACATACAAAGCAATAAAATAAAGACATTGTGTCCATCTACAACTAGAAAAAATTAAAAAAAAAAAAAAAAAGATATAAATTTACAAAGTGTTGAGGTGTGCTCAATGATAGAACACCCCTGTGTGAAATCCCTATACCATTTAGGAAAAAAAAAACAAAACATATAATGGCTATCCCTAGATCCAAAATCCAAAATACTTTGAAATCTGAAATCTTTTGAGTACCAACACGATTCTCAAAAATTCTGGATTTTGAGCCCGGCGCGGTGGCACACGCCTGTAATCCCAGCACTTAGGGAGACTGAGACAGGAGGATCGCGAGTTCAAAGCCAGCCTCAGCAACGGCGAGGTGCTACGCAACTCAGTGAGACCCTGTCTCTACATAAAACACAAAATAGGGCTGGGGATATGGCTCAGTGGTCGAGTGCCCCTGAGTTCAATCCCCAGTACCAAAAAAAAAAAAAATTTCTGGATTTTGGAACATATCAATTTTAGATTTTCAGATTAGATATATCCAGCTGGTATTTATCTATACAAATATTCCAAAATTGAAAAAACAAAACACAAATTCTGAAATCTCAAATATTTCTGGTTATAAGTATTCTGGATAAAAGATATTCAATCTGTAGTTAAAAATGAATCCTACCAGGCATGGTGGCCCCTGCCTATAATCCCAGGAGCTCGGGAGGCTAAGGCAGGAGAATCACAAGTTCAAAGCCAGCCTCAGCAATTTAGTGAGACCCAGTCTCAAAATAAAAAAAAGAGCTGGGCATGTGGCTCAGTAGTTAAGCCTTTAATCCAGAGTTAAATACCTGGTATCATTTAAAAAAAAGTCCTAACGTAACAAAAATTTAGCAAGACTTAAGATTACAATACAAATATAAAGCATAAAGTAAAGAAATAAATTACCTGTATATGTTTGGGTCCAAAAGCAAGGCAGTATCTTTGGGTAACTTTGATAAATGAACTACTTTTGTTTTTAATTGATGTCGTTCACTTTCATTCACCCATACATCTGGCAGACTATAAATTAAAAAAATATGTATCAACAACAAAAAATACAATAACTCTAGATTTATCCTTCAGATGCCTTCACATTCTCCAGCCTTTCCTGCTAGTCTAATAGGGTCACCTACATTAACAACTTTCCCAGAAGCCAAAGAAGCTCAGCCATCAACATAGTAGCAAGACATGAAATTTCAGATTTTTAAAAAACAAAATAGCACCATTAAATTTTAAAAATTAATTTAGTGATGAATAAGGAATTCTTGGTGGCAAAGCCATAACACACTGCCTGGCTTTTAATTCATGACATAAAATTCATTCTGGAGTTTGACACTATGGGAATCTAACAACAAGGTTCTTCATTCTTAAGGAAAATCCCACAAGACCTAATTCCACTTAAAAAGAAGGAAAAATATGTGTAAGTGCCCAAAATCTGATTTCAAAAAATTTACTCCTACATTTTTAAGAAAGCATTTTGAAATTGGATTACTTCTTTTCCAAAATACTAAGAATACACAGACATTCAAAGTCATCATTTTGGTGAAGTATGGGGACAGTGGTTGTTTAGGGGGTTTGGTGCTAGGCTCAAACCCAGGACCTTCCCACATGCTGGGCAAGTGCTAATAGGTATTTTTTTCAAAGAAACATGCTTATAACCTTAATATAAAAAGAGCTCTTAAAAACCAATATGAAGTAGATGAACATTCATTAGGGATAAAAGGAATGGGAGAGATAAAGGAAATGAGCCATCAATCTGCTAAAGATAAAAAGAGTTTATAAATTATCTTACTTGTAATTAAGAAAATGTAAAAGGGAATGATGACAACCAGTATTCAGAGTTAGGATGTAGGTCAATGGTAGAGCACAAGAGAGGCTCTAGGTTTGATACCAAGCAACGAAAAAAATAGAGCCAGGATTAATAATAAGCCAAAGAAATTATCTCACTAATATAGTAGGGGGATTACAAACCACTACCTATTTTCACAGGGGGCAATTCCTATAAAAAAATCTTAACGTTTTACATGATTTATAATATTGAGATTCTTTTCCTTTTTTTTTTTTTTTTTGAGAAGCTAAAAATTATTAATGTCAATGTTTAGCAAAAAGGAGCATGCCCAAAAAATCAATATAGGGTGGGGAAGTATGGAGGTGGACAACAGAGCAAGGAGAGAAAAGTGAAAAATGTTTTCCATACTAAAGAAGTGTGATAGCCACAGAATTCAAAAGTTAAACAGACTTGTGGATTAAATTTACACTGTAAATTTCCAAATCTATTAAAAATTCTTTATTCATATCACACTCATATTAACATCTCCTGAGAACTGAGCTGAAAAACAACATTGCAGAAAAAAATAACAAGGGCAAATGTTCGCCACACACTGTTAATAACTGAAGCAAGCACACTCAATAAAATTCCCTTCATTTAAGTTTATCCTATTCTGAATGCTCATTAAAATTTTATGATACACCTTCATTGCCTTTTGTAACAAAATGTGACTACAAAGATAAAAGGAAATTTATAAACTTAGGAACGTGAAGATAAGGAATACTCTGGATAATAAAACTTAAAGAAAAATGTAATCATTGTTAGAGAAATTGCACAATAGTTTTTCCTTTTCTTTTTAAACCAGGGGATGAAACTCAGGAACATGTAACCACTGAGCGAGCCACATCCTCAGCCCATTTTATTTTTTGAGACAGGGTCTTGCGAAGTTGCGCAGGACTTCACTAAGTTGTCAAGGCTGGCTTTGAACTTATGATGCTCCTGACTCCATTTCTTGAGCCGATGGGATTATAGGCATGTGCCACTGGGCACTGTAGACAGTAGTTTTTCTATAAAATATGTGGAGAACATTTAAATTTTTTCTAAATAAAATCACTGAAACAAAAGCATGGCTGAGGTTGTTTCCATACTACTTGGAGGTCATTAAAATTCCTAATAACCAAATCCTAAAAACGTTCAACTAATTTTACTGAAAACAATAAAAAGCTAAAGTTTTAAAACTTATGACTTGAGCCACATACTCATATACCTTTTAGATTATCTCTTTAATCCTGATCACCTCAAAATACTATACTAAATCTTTTTAATAAGCTGAGTAATTTTTTGCTTAAGATTTTAACAAAGCAAGGCATGGTGGCACACACCTATAATCCAGCAACTTGAGAGGCTGCGACAGTAAGAACACAAATTCAAAGCCAGCCTCAGCAACTTAGCAAGACTCTGTCTCAAAATAAAAAATAAGAAAGGCTGAGGATGTGGCTCAGTGGTTAAGAGCCCCTGGGTTCAATCCCCATTACCAAAAACAAAGACTTTAATAAAAGTATAATATAGTTCTATTACAAATAGCCTTTCAAATACTCACATGTCTTCAGGCATCCAATGAAGCAAAAGTTTTATCTTTCCAGAATCCTCTTTTCTCTTAGCTATTACCTAGTAATGATATGAAAAGGAATCATAAAAGAAGTTGTAAAATATCATTCTCCTATACTGTTAAAAAGCACTTTTGCCCCCTATTCAAGAACTTTACATGTCCATACCCTAGACAAGATACTATCGCACTCAAACATCTGTCTTTCCCACAAGACTAAAACTTCAAAGACAGGAATCTCATCCTATAGACCTTGGTTTCATACTACCTACAGCAGTAGCAGTGTTTACTATCTCCATCCACCATAATTCAAGTTCAGGTCTTCAATCTTCTGAACTTCAAGTTCCAAAAACCATTCTTTCGTTTTCATTTTACATTTTTCTGCCTTGAACGTCAACACTTGAACGTCAGTGTTAAGGATCACTTCCCAAATTATGAGACGTATAAAAAAATTTTTGATTTCTGACCTCTAACTTTTCAGAATAATCAGCTCTCTGGGCTTTCTGTGCACCAACAGCACTGCAATTTGTAGAAGAAATGGCTGTCACAGATCAGACCCTAGGATCATGGCAGTGATGCACACCAAATCCCATTCTAGTAAAATTAGGGTATTGCTCATATAAAAACTGAGTTCACAGCTTTGACAAACTTGCTAAAGACAGTCTCTAAAAAAAATAAGCATGTGCTATAGCATTACAGTAAAAAGAATGAAAATTAAAGTCTTAAACTATCTCGGGGCTGGGATTGTGGCTCAGCGGTAGAGCGCTTGCCTCGCATGCGTGAGGCCCTGGGTTCAATCCTCAGCACCACATACAAAGCAATAAAATAAAGACATTGTGTCCATCTACAACTAAGAAAAAATTTAAAAGAAAAATAGTTGTTTTAAAAAAAAACTGTCTCAAAGATCCACATATAGGGGTATCTCTAATGGCTTTCAATTGTCTCAAAGTTCTGGCTCCACTTCAAATATATAGAAACTGCAAACTACTAGATTCTAAGTATGGCTTACTGAAAAAAATGTAACTAGAGATCATCTAAATTCACTTACATATTGAGCTAAAATGTTTAAAGAATATATAATTTTGGGAGGGAAGGGAGATACTAGGGTCTGGTTATATTGCATCAAACTCTCAATCCTCCTGCTCTGGTCTCCCAAGTAGATGTGCAATACCACAATGGGCTTGTGGTTCAATTTTTGATTATGAACTTTAACTTGAGTAATTAATATAAACAACAATAGGTTTCGAGCATGTCAAATAAAATTTACACTTAATTTTTATTCCTATGTGCCATTACTACCCTGTCTGGGTTACTGCTATTGTGGTTGGCGGGTTTTATTTTAAATAAAAGGCCAATTGTCTTTAGCTTTAATCTCAGCAAATCTACCAAATGACCGATCAAGCTGAACAAGATGACCTAGAACAGTGCATGAAAAACTATATTTACCACATATTACCAGATTCTGATGATTAAGATAATGCTTAAATAAAATAATAACAGGACTAGGAAAACAGTTGAGTGGTACAGCACTTGCCTAGCATTCACAAGTCCCTGGGTTTCATCCCCAGCACCACAAATAAAATAAAAAACAGACTAAAATGATATTATAGCAGTTATAATTTCCACATTAACAAAATTAGGCATAATGTTTTAATTATCTCCATCTCAAAATTTTTAAACAAGTTTTGTTTCAACCAGCCAACCATTGTTATCATCCGTGAACATACTAGAACTGAGAAACATAGGACTTCAAACAAAAATATAACACTTGTTCCATTATATAAAAACTTGTAGTTAATTAAACACCCTAATTCTAGACTTAATGAAATTAACTAAACAGTTTAAGAACAGACTGGGATGTGCTAAAACAATATGCTACTACCACATGCCAGGCACAATGGTGCAAACCTTTAATCCCAGCACCGTGGGAGGCTGAAACAGGAGAATTCCAAGTTTGAGACCAGTCTCAGCAATTTATCAAGACCTTGTCTCAAAACAAAAAATAAAAAAGACTGGGAATGTAGCTCAGTGGTGGAGTGCTCCTGGGTTCAATACCCAGTACTGCTAAATAAACAAACCACTACAATGAAATAAGATAGATAAATAATGCAAGTCAACCAAGTACCATAAGCCCACTGGCTGATAACTAGGATTCTGCTGACCTCTTCTGGAGGAGGCTCAAAAGAAAATGTTTTAATTAAAGAAATAAGATACACTAGGCAAACTGCATACATACTATTATTTTGCAACCTGTTTCATTACTAGTATGGTTATTACTTATAAGAGTTAATTTGATAACAAGGAAATTTTTTTTTTAAAGTACTGAGGACTGAACTCAGGGGTACTCAGCCACTGAGCCACATCCCCAGCCCTATTTTGTGTTTTATGTAAAGACAGGGTTTCACTGAGTTGCTTAGCGCCTCGCTGTTGCTGAGGCTGGCTTTGAACTCGTGATTCTCCTGTCTCAGCCTCCCAAAGTGCAGGGATTACAGGCGTGCACCACCACGCCCAGCTGATAACAAGGAAATTTAAAGCTGCTTTAGGTATGGAACTTTCTGACAACTAACAGAAGTGACTGTGCTTGACATATGCTGCTGCCATCAAAACCTTACTATCATGGAACTATGGAAAACTTACTTACACACCTAGCTCCTTTCTTTTCTACTGTGTCCCAGGAAGACTTTGCCCCATTAGATGTCTCCTCCTTCTACTTTGCTTCCCCAGCAAAAATTATTCTTCAGATTACACTCCACCTTTTTTGACTTTTCCTCAGACAAGGTACCTCTGCCTCCTCACTGTCACTTAAGGGTTCACTCACATCATTCATTTATCAGTTTTCCAACCACTACGGACATTAAGTATCATGGCCTTAAGTACTCTCAGATGGTTTCTACAGCCAGAAAACTTTCCATCTTCATAGACTTACATGGACCCCTTGAAATTTTATTTTCTTTCTAAATTCCTAGTATCATTCATCACCAATATTTTTATTCATTTTTTCCTGATCAGGGCAGGGGGTATCTGTAGTCCTCCCAGGGTGAACCTAAGGATTTTATCAAAAGGACTATTTTAATGGAAGCATATAAAAGTTGATGAGCTGGCATTTCAAATACAACTGTCAAAATTCACAGAATTGTACACATTAAATGGGTACCATTTACTTTATACAAATTATCCCTCAATAAAAATCAATAAAAAAAATCAGATTGTGCCTATTCAAATTCCTTCAACGGCTTCTCACACAGAATAAATCTAACAAGGTTCCCCCTACTTAGTTCCTACTATCTCATTCTCTCCAGCTACACTGACCTTTCCCCCTCACTGCTTTTTTCAAACATACCATGCATTTTACTACTCTAGCTAAAATGCCCTCCCTTTCTCTCAAGTTTTTACAATTTTACTTGTTTATTATGTGTCTTTCACTAGCATGTACCATATTTTTTCTCCCTGGTATATATCATGAGCACCTGACTTCACAGTAAGTCCTCAGTATTTACATGAATGAACAAACTGGCCCTAATGGCACATTCAGCCTGGTGATCATATCTTTATTGGCCCTTTTTTTTTTTTTTTTTTTTTTTAAA
>PVHX01012600.1:0-58433 GCA_004024805.1 Geosciurus inauris
ATTTGTAGGGGCATCACATAATTTTAACATCCCCTTTAAACAACACATTGCAGCCCTATGCTTATGGACGAATTCAATCAAGGATGGGATTTTGTGGACAGAGTGAAGTAGGACAGTATTAAGGTAGGAAATAAATTTTAGATCATAATTGTTGGCATTATTATTGGGTAAATACTTACATTATTTCCAAAAATCCTCTTGAAAATATAAATAAACAAGTTATATAGAAACTTTCATCGTTATTTGTATTAATATGACAATATTGATTGAATCAATCAATATTGATTGGAATCTAATAAAAATAAAAGTAACTAGAAAAATTCCATAAGATTGATTAAAAGGTAAACTCATCTGTTAACTATGACTATGAATGTGTGTATTTGGGAATTTGAGTAACATTACTAAATAAATTTGTGATCTTTTTCAATTTCTCAAAAAAAAAACCCCAAAAGATAAGTTAAATAATTAAAATCTTCCTGGTAAAGATGAAAATATTTATTAAAGTCTTCATACAAAGAAGCAACTAAGTTCTATTTCCAAAGGGGCCATAGGAAAATATTTGCAGCCTCCTTTTTAGCTAAACACTACTATTTAACAAATAATGCTCCTACCACAATAACCGAGCAATGGCCTCAGGTACTAAGGCCCAAAATGATGCATGAGTCTCAGACAGTTTTGAATCTGTACTTTTCAAAACCAGAAAAATGATTAGTATGAAATGACATGAATGTCAACAAAATGGTAAATAGTTGATGTAACTCATAATCTTAACACAAGAGGAGGGAAGGGAAAAGGAAAATATTGGAAAATGATATTGGAAAAACTCATATTGCTATATTGTGAGCATGTATGAATATGGAACAATGAATCTCATCATTATGAACAATCATATACACCAACAAAAATGTGGAACAATTCAAAAAATGTTTCTTTCCTAAGTAAGTCAAGTAGTAATTAGAAAATAATAATTCAAACCAATAATTAGATTTCAATTGTTTCCATCTTCTAAAATGTAGAAAGCAAGAGCAATCATAAATTGAGAGAAACCAGAGAGAATGTTTAAAACATTATACAAGGAGAATTTTTTTAAACAAATTTGAAGATTTCAAATATGTCCTAATGGAAAAATTAATATCATCTTATTTTCCTTAATCAGAGTTAAAGTACTTATCTGAGTAATTGTCACAGATTTTAGACTCTACTAAATAGGAAGCCATATTGAAATAGAAGTGGCCAGAAATCGAACCTTGAGGTATATACAGATTTTGGTAGAACCCTTGGTTGAATTAATTTCAAATATCTTTCTACAACACCTGTCTTAAACAAAATCACCATTATTCATTTACTATAATAAATACTAAATACATTTCTTAGGAAAAAAGTCCATTTTGTGGAACTAATCTGAATTTCAGAATGAATAAATAAAATTTATAAACTAACGTGAAATTCTTCTAGGTAATTTAAAATCTGTAATTATTTTAAAAATTTGTATATTGTCAATAACATAAGTGTTTAGCTAAAAATATTTTGCAAATCTTGAGAAAATACTTCAGCACAACTAATTGTCAAATGGATATGATAAAGTGTTGATGGTTTTTGAAACTAGAACTCTGCACTGCAAATATTCTGATATAATTGAGATTATTTGGAATTACCACACTTCTACCCCAACATATAAAAATATCTCTACAGTGTCTGGATAACTTCTTCTTCACTATTGAAGGATATGTATAGGTGACATCATTTAACTCAATCCAATTTTTCCAATAAACATGTTTGGACATTATGTTCAGAAAATTTTGAGGTTTTTTCCCCCTCTGGATCATTTCTAAATATTGCATGTTCTTCCTGCAATTTCTCAATACAGTTTTTTGATATCATTTCTGAATTTTAAAACTCTTTTTCCATGACTAACAACAGATTAAAAGTAAAATCTTGGTTTTCATAGTTTTTAAGCATATTAGGCCAAGAAAATTAAATCTCAAAGATTTTAACCCTACTCTTGTAAGTTGTTGACTTCATTGTTTAAAACTTTACACTTATATTTTAGTGGATATCAAGAAACTGGGTAAGAGACAAACCCGTGTAAATAGAGTTATCTCATCCTAGACAAAGGTACCATAAACATACATTGGAGAAAAGAAAGCCTCTTCCACAAATATTGCTGGAAAAATTGGAAATCCATATGTAGCAAAATGAAATTAAACCCCTGTCTCTCACCCTGCACAAAAAGCAACTCAAAGTGGATCAAAGACCTAGGCATTAGACCAGAGACTCAGCACCTACTACAAGAAAATGTAGGCCCAACATTCCATCATGTTGGCTTAGGAAACAAATTTCTTGACAAGACACCTAAAGCACAATAAGTAAAATCAAGAATCAATAAATGGGATGCCATCAAACTAAAGAGTTACTTCACAGCAAAGGAAACAATAAAGAAAGTGAAGAGAGAACCTACCAAATGGGAGAAAATCTTTCCCACCTTTACTTCAGATAGAGCGTTAATCTCCACAATATACAAAGAACTCAAAAAACTTACACATACACATACACACACACACACACACACACAAATCAAATAACCCAATCAATAAATGGGCAGAAGAATTGAACAGGCACTTCATGGAAGAAGAAATACAAATGGCTAATCAATATGTGTCAAAATGTTCAACATCATGAGCAATTAGAGAAATGCAAATTAAAACTACACTGAGATTCCATCTCACTCCAGTCAGAATTGCAATTATCAAGAATAAAAGTAACGCCGGATGCAGTGGCACACATCAATAATCCCTAGCTGCTTGGGAGGCTGAGACAGGAGGATTGCAAGTTCAAAGCTAGCCTCAGCAACTTAGCAAGGCATGAAGCAACCCAGTGAGAACTTGTCTCTAAATAAAATTTTTAAAAAGGGATGGGGATGTGGTTCAGTGGTTAAGTGCCCCTGAGTTCAATCCCTAGTACACACACACACACACACACAAAAGTAACAATAAATGTTGTCAAGGATATGGGGAAAAGGGTACACCCATACATTGTTGATAGGAATGCAAATTGGTGCAACCACTATTGAAGGCAGTATGGAGATTCCTCAGGAAACTTGGAATGGAACCACCATTTGATCCAATTATCTATATACCCAAAGGACTTAAAATCAGCATACTACAGTGATGCAGCCAGATCAATGTATATAGCAGTTCAATTCACAATAGCTAAGCTATGGAACCAACCTATGTGACCTTCAACAGATGAATGGATTAAGAAAATGTAGTATATATACACTATGGAATATTAGCCATAAACAAGAATGAAATTATGGCATTTGTCAGTAAATGGATGGAACTGGAGATGATCATGCTAAGTGAAATAAGCCAAACCCACAAAATCAAAGACCAAATGTTTTCTTTGATATATAGATTCTGACAGGATAAGGGTGAGTGGGGGAGAGAAGTTAATTGGAGTACACAAAGGGGAAGAAAGGGAAGGGAAGGGGGATAGGAATAGGAAAAACAGTAGAATAAATCTGATATAACTGTCCTTTGTGTACATATGATAACACAAGAGAAACTTATCATGTACAATGGCAAGAATGGGATCCTAATTAGAATAAGTTATACTCCATGTATTTATAGTATGTCAAAATATACTCTACTGTCATGTATATTTAAAAAGAACAAATAATTTAAAAAGGACTGTGTAGTTTCTCAGTTAATATTTGTTCCTTTCTCCAGGGATTCCTATTACCAACTACAAGATGTACCAACCCCAGTGAATTTTCTACATATTCTACAGGATTCAGAATCTTCCCTTGTTCATTTTTCATGTTTGTCCACGTGCCTGCTCCTAAATTACCAGAGTCTTCTGTTCAGGTTATCAAAATCCTCACAGTGACAGCAAAAGTGAAAGGACAGTCTAATCCCAAACACAAGTCCCTGAAAATACTCAAGTTCTCATCTTACTCAAACTATATTGTATGTTCCCATGCAGCATGTTGACCCCTGAAAATCTAGATTGTCATCCATGTGGCATTCAATAGAATAATTAACCTCTATCACATATTTAAT
Organism: Geosciurus inauris; assembly: GCA_004024805.1. Classification (NCBI taxonomy): domain Eukaryota; kingdom Metazoa; phylum Chordata; class Mammalia; order Rodentia; family Sciuridae; genus Geosciurus; species Geosciurus inauris. The sequence continues at coordinate 4,062 of PVHX01012600.1, forward strand.
CAATAAATCAGGAGGAATTTCAAGTAGCACAATTAGGTTTTTGGAAACACAGCAAGGACTATACACACTACACAACAACACTCTGAACAATCCCAAATGCTTGGTCACAAAGTATTGCTAATTTCAAGTGACAGGAGTGTCCTAGAAGGAAAAAGCAGAATGGGAAGTTTCATCTAGAGAAAGAATAATTTCAAGAAAAAGCATATGATTGTATAAATAAAAATATGAATAAAAACAGAGATAAAGGTTAATAAGATAATCTAGAAGCAAGGTAATGCTATGTAACTAAGCTGATAGTTGATGATCAAGAATCCCTGGAGGACTAGAATAGTTGAACGTTCTCAAACACAAGCAGTATTCATTATCTCCCTTAGGGAACTGGGAAATGGAAAATTATGTCAATTAATATCTTTTGCTATTAAAACAAGGCCAGTGTGAACACTGTCATGCAATTTTCTTAATTCAAAAGTATCTATTTGTCTAATAGAATATGTTTTCATCTTATTTTTCCCTTTTAAGCATTGTTGGCTAATCTTCATGTTTTGCTACTTATATATATTTTAGATATCCCTTCTAGACATTAAGGAGAACCTCTGAAAAGTTTTTATAATAATTACATTGAATCTATGATTATTTCAGGAAAATTGCCATTGTTAATATATTGTCTCCTAGCTAATAAATATTTTTTACATTTACTGAGAATTTTCTAAATATCCTTTTATTGAGGTTTTATAAGTTTCCCTACAGATTGCATAATTTTTGTTAGGTTTGTTGCTAAGTTTAGCACTTTTTCTTGATATGGTCTATTTTTTAAAAATAATTTTATGTTATCATTCTTTGCATTCAAATAAAATTGACTTGCTTTTCTCCCTCGAGTTTGTTTTCAAGTTTTTGTTTGGCTTCTATGATTCTTTCTGCTATTTCAATCAAACATCCATTATGCATATATTCCTTTTTATATTTGTCTGATCATTTTAACATTTCATTGAGAAGTTTATCTAGTCTAGTATGTCTAGTCAAATGTGTCACTAGAAGCAGAAGTATGCAATTCTTACAACCTTTTCTCAGAAATACTTTAAAAAGTCCTTAAATATCTTGAATCCATACTAGTGTCATAATAATATTTATGAATTTTTAATTTTATTTATCACATGTAACACATTAAATTGGGGGTTACTCACTACATGTTGATTACAAATATGTAGGTTATGGACTAATTTATCCAATAATTTATGCCCCTCCATTCTCAAATTCACCAAATAAAATTTATAAAAGAAACTAAACTAATTTAATTTGAAATAAATTATTTAAGGTTGTATATCTTTCATGCTCTTTTATTATTTAGGTTTTACAAACTAAGAACTGGATAACTGCAAAATGAACATGAGAATTGTAACATGTTTTAATGGAAAAACAACCTGAATAAAATATATTATTTTTCTTAATATATTTCATTCCAATAATTCTTAAAACATAAATACAGTGATTGTCAATGGAAAGTCATTGAGAGCCATACATTCAAATCACAATCAGGATTTCATTATGGATTTCTCTCAATTTTTAACCTATGAAGGTCAACCTAATTAGAAAGATAGGTTCACATGAAAATCAAATCAAGGTATTATTAGGTGATAGATTTAATTTGAGTTCTCACAAAAGCAATCTCTTTTCTAAACTTGAGAATACCATCAACCTATGAATCAGATTTAGAAAACATAATAGATTTTACCTCTTAGAATCTGAGGAGATTTAAAGACAATTCTTAAACAACAATCAGCACAGTTTTGGAAGTTGTAATTAGTCAATATATAAAATATCTTTATCCTCTTTGCAATTATTACACTTACCAAACTACTTCCCAGGAAAGAAATAGAAAACCATCAGCAATTTCAAACCTATTGTCATTCTCCTTACTCATGCATTGGTTATTTAAAATAAGCTCTTTCTTTTGTTATCACTTTATCATAAGCAGGCTCATTTCCGCTCATACCGTTGCCTCTGTTGAAGAATGCCACATTTTCCCAGCCTGACTTTGTCAGGCTCCACCGTTTGTCTCACATGATGGTGACTAGGACAAAGATGTAAGAGAAAGGAAGGGAATCAGGAACAGTGGCGCTAGGCCTCACAGAGATGAATATTGCTCCAGACACATAGTGCTCTGGTGGCCTGATAGATGCGCCTGGACTTGACAGAAATGCTAGAAGGGTGTTCCTGCAGCCAAAGGCAGCCTCCCTGCCTGTCTCCAGCTATGTGCTCCCACATTCCCATAACAGAATTTCTCTATAATTCCCTCTCTGCCTTTTGACTTCTCCTTTTTAACACTTTTTGCTTAATCATGGCTTGTATTATCTGTCTTCTTTCTATGTGATCCATTACTAAATTCTGAGTCCATTTGTACACCTTCCATTCAAATATCTTTTGTCCCCTTGAGTGTTTTGTTTTATTCCTACTGTCACTATTAGACAAGCTGTCATACCAGAAGGTCTGGCTGTGAATTGTATGAGTTGGTGTTATATATCCAGACTTGACTGATCAATAATTTAAAGGGGATGGAATCATGTCACTATGTAAGCATGTGTACACACATGCACACACACCACAATACACACACACACTCACAACAAGAATGCAGGAAGACTGGTAGTCTGAGTCCTGAGCAGTGAAATAAGCAATCATTTGGATCATTTTGTTCAACCATAAAGTGATCACTTATTTGTAAGGCTCTTTCCCTTCCAATCCAATTCATCAACAGTCTTGTGATCATTTTTGTCAATGATAAATGTTATGTCATTTCTCTCTCTACATTCAAGTCATTTCATCCCTATAGTCTGTTCTCTGATCTTGTCTTTATCCCATTCCTTGTGATCTAAGAGTGCCTTACCCATTCTCATGTATATTTTTATACTTCTTTGATGTATCCCTTGAATAGGTACAGAGCCCTGCCTCCTTCCTGGCACAGCAATTCTCATCCATTTTATCTGTTTCAAGCTTTCCAAAGTTCTTGACCTGCAGATAGTCTCGGTCGCAGCATTTGATACGCTGAGATTGCCCTCTCCCTTTGATGTGTCTTTTTGTTTTTTACTATACCTTCTTTAAAAACATAGAGCAATGTATCCAGAGAAAGACACTTACTCCTCATCATACACAAAACAAAAGGCATTCATTCTAGCACAACTGCTTCTGTTGTTTCATATCCCATTAACATTTTGACATTTGTTTATTTTTATATTCCTTTACATTTGTTTTGTTTTATTTTGTTTGGGCTACCAGGGATAGAACCCAGAGTTGCTTAACCACTGCGTCACATTCCAGCCCTTTTTATTTTTTATTTTGAGACAAGGTCTTGGTAAGTTGTTTGGAGCCTCACTAAGTTGCTAAGGCTGTCTTTGAATTTGTGATTCTCCTGTTTCAGCCTCCTGAGCCACTGGGAATATAGGCATGCACAGCTACACTTGGCTTTTGCATGGCATTTTTTTAAATGTGTGCAATGTCAGGAAATGAGAGGAGAAACTCAAGAGAGAAACTGACTCCATTTGTTGAAATCAATACCCATGATTCCTATAAAAATAATATAATATTTGAAAGTCTCTAGGTTGACAGATATTTTATTCTATTTTGTTTAGGTCAAAATAACTGCTTCAGGTTATTTCTCGAAACAGGTAGTAAAATTCACCGTTGTTTTGACTTCAATTTCAACTTTTTTATTCATATATTATTACAAATATTTAGCAAAAAAACTTCAAAGAAGTGTTATCTTTTGTCATTCTCATCAAATTTTCAAAAACTATCTTCATTTCCTACAACAGAAAAGTTAAATAAAAATAAATATAAGCTATTGAATTTATAAAAATAAAATTTATATACTTAGTATTAAGATTCTAATCATTCAAAATAGTGTCAGGAAATATTATCAGTCAAATATTGTCTTCATTTTGTTCTTATTCTAAGATAATATGATAAAATTAAATAAGAAAGAATTACAGAAAGAAACAATAGATATCTCCTAGAAATATCATGGAGAAAAGGCATTATATCCATAATATTTTTAAATGTATCTTTTTATTTTATATTGTCCAACTTCCTATTTAGTACCCTATTTCTATAACAATAACTCTACTTCCAAAATAAACTGCCAAAAGTAAATTGATTAAGTATTGATGCTTGCATTGGCATAAAATATAACCACCACTGAAAGTTATGAGAAGCAGGAGCATGAACACGCGCGCACGCGCGCGCGCGCGCGCGCGCACACACACACACACACACACACACACACACACACAAAGTGAACATTCTCTCTCAGTGACTGACATACAATGGTGATTAAAAAGACTTGTTACATCAATAAGTAGGTCAATATGTTCTCATTCTGATTGGAAGCCCTCCTGTTAGGAGCCATGTGTGAACTATGGATTTTGTTTGAGCCATTAAGGCAAGGAAGCTGCTTTTCTGGGAACTCTTGAGCGAAATTCCCCAATTCCAGAAAGCGCAGATCATGCTGGTGCCCTGCCTTAGTTCACAGCCCCAGGTCCAAACACAGCCATCCAGGGATGGGCATAACCTGGCAAGCACCAAATAACCTGCCCCCTACCTCATACACTTATTCTGTTTTTCTGAAGGATCTCCTTACTGATCCCCTTTGGTCTGTACTGCTATAAATAAAGCAAGCATGGGTTTTCTCTTTGTTAGGATCAGACCCATTAAGTCTATCCACCCGTCAATGCCCTCGCTTTCAACATATATCTGGTCTTCTGTGTTTGTTTTGTAATACTACTTTCATAGTTTTTATTTTGCAGCCCGCCTACACCTTCAACAGTTACCCACTCCCTCCCCACACAGAACACACACACACACACACACGCACACGCACACGCACACGCACGTGCACACACACAAAGTGAAGTTTATCTCTCAGTTACTGACATACAGTGGGGATTAAAAAGATTTTTTGCATCAATAAATGGGTAAATATGTTCTCATTCTAATTGGAAGACCTCCTTTCTATTTTTGGTAACTGTTTTGGGTACTTGTGTTTATTCTTTTCATAAAATCAGGTTTTAAAATTTGAGAATTTTATTGCACTCTTATTAATAGTGATATATTCCACAGATTCCAGACAAAACATGCTCCTGAAGGACACTCAGAATCACAATCACAAAATCTCATATAAAGGCCAGCAAGAAAAGTGTAAAGCATGAAATTTGGGAGCCTCTGCATTTTAGGTGCAGTAAATGCCATGGTTTTAATTTTTTCACTGTTTTTGTCAATAAGGTAGTTTTATAATATTCTCATACAAAGACCAACCACACCCGCTAGTTGTAGATTACATAAGCATGGATTGAGTGTTTCTTGTCCTCGTTTGCATAGAACAATCTACTTTTTATTTAAATGCTGAGGACCAAAAATTTTTTTTTCACCTTCAACACAGGTATCTTATTTCTGATGCTCATAAACAAAATTTAGCAGTTGCTTCTGAAAGTTTTAGTTGGAGATATATTGGACCATCTGTTCTATTTGCTCCCTGATACTTGGAGATAAGTAACCCTGGCATCAGAGGCAATCACAACAGCTGCGATTTTGCTTGTAGTGTGCTAGTTGTGCTATCAAGATTCCAAATCGTAGGGTATCATAATGTCTTCCTAGGCCAAATCATTTAAACCAATGTCAGTAGATTGTCCTCTGAAGATAGGAAAAAGTGATAGTTTAGGATCTGATCATTCACTTAGTGTAAGCATCAACATTGGTTTGTGATATTTAGATACTGAAAATGAAGTTACTACTAAAATAGAAAGCCTCCAACTGAGTAAATTAGGCACATATCAATTTAACAAATGTGGATAATCAAAATAAATCAAATATTTTACAAGAATCTCCTATTACCTTTAAAAGAAGTATATAGCACTCCATGTTTCCTGACACTCCATATTTCTTCTCTAAATTATACCTAGTCCATGCCATTGCTCATTTTCCTGTTGGTAATTTCAGTCAAAATTTTACGGGGAGTCTCCTCTTCTACTGAGTGTTAGGCAACCTGGAATATTTGGTCTTCAGTTCATGTTAAACACCAATTGCCCAATCCCACTTGACTTCCTGAAGTATTTTCATGGTTCCCATGCCAAGTTTGAATGCACAGGTGCTTTTAGTGTTCTGGTCTGCATCCTGTCCCCTATGTATTCACCCCTATCTCTATTCCCTGGCCATCAAGTCAGAGAGACAATCATCTGAGACTATTGTGCATGCAGAATGCCACAGGTAGACAATTTCGTCAATGGCGAACACTTAGCCTCCATATTTCTTTCAAACCGGGATGAACAGTCTCTGGATTCTCACAAACTGGATCTATTCTTTTAAAAGCAAAAGTCCAGTGGAAGTTCTCTTTTGGGACTATGTCAACAGTTTTGCTTTGTTTTCAAAGTTCCTAAGTCAAAATGACTGGCTGTCCTCTTGGAATGAGAAAGAATTTGCCACTTCGTTCATTTACTGGCAGCAAGGTAAATACAAAATAAACTATCTTCTCACCTGTAGATTTACTCACTATGCAGGAAAAAAGTATACACATTTTACAAAAGCTTTTTATCAAAAAGATTTCTGTTAAAAGGCAACTCTATACTAAATCTTCTCTGATAGGTTTAGTGATAAATTATATTGTCATCTGTCATTTCAGTTCTTTGTGCTATGAATTATTTAATTGTGAAGTCATTAACATTAAGAATAAAAACTAGCTTTTATTAAATTAAGAAATAAAGTTTTGGTTATTGGTCTACCTTACCTTTATAACTCAAATGATCATGGTAAATGGTATCTTCAATCTTTAGATTTCAGTGTAGTGGTGAACAAAGATCAGAGACTCACTAAGCATGGTTCATCACATTGCAGAAATGTGTCATATAAGGGGTAAAAACATCATTAAAGTACTCTAACTCTTGCCTGAAATACAAGAAAACAATTTATATATCTTCAGAATTCATTTCTAGCGAAGGAGTAAGACAGACTTTAAAATACTATAATGCTGAATAAGACTTCCATAAAAATTCCTATACCTCTGTCATAAAAAAAAAAAACTTGCCTGAAAAATAGGCCATTGGCATGTTTTATTCCTACTAGAAGTATTTAAATAGTAAATGTCATCTCTCATTATTGCCTCTTCTGAGAAAGAAGACAAACAAGGATGTTCAAGGAATAACTAGTGAATATTTAGCAGCAGTAATCAGTATTAATGCAGCCTGATTGTTTTTATGTACCAATGGAAATAACACAGAGATTCAAACACCTATCAATGATACGAGTTCAGTTATTTTGGAGAAGTGTTTATTAAAAATGAATCCTTGTGTGAGCAAAGCATTAAACATTCTGAAAATTCAAAGCTCCCTGTCTCTTGTTCAAAATTATTTTCTCATCAGCTTCACATATAGATGTAACCCTTTTTAAAGATCACATGTAGGTTTGTATTTGAATCTCCTGAATGAAAATTATAGAAGTGAAAACAACATTGAAACTCCAATAGGTCAATTTTGTTCGTTTCTTCCTAATTCATTATGCTATTTAATAATAATGAAATATTATATATAAAACATGTAAGTATATATTTTATGGCTATAAAAGTTGTACCCTTTACATAAAGCACAGAAACAAATGTATCTTCACTCCCATACAGCAGAAAATTGCTGAAGTCCACTTGCACAAAATATTCATTATATTCATTGTCTCCTAAAAAGTGTCTTGTCATTTCTCTCTGATGTCACTTGGGTTTTAGTTTGTGCTATTGGAGGGCAATGACTGAAGTCACTGAGAAGAAGGCATGTCTTCCAAAAATATAAGCCCCTTTGTTTCTTTAATTAGAAGTTTTTCCTTCCTTGTAGGGATTTTTGATGTGCCTGTTTCTATTCATTCATTAGTCACACAAATAGGAATGCCTTGTTTAAGCAACAAGCAGAGTACAGAATGTCGCAGGTGAAATAGCAGCATGATACATAATCCCCAGTTTTAAGTGCCATGCAAGACCCCTGGGGAGATTGGACATTCATAGAAACATCTAATTCAAGATAGTGTGTGTGGGGGTTGGGGGGTTAAACGTGTAGAATGTGTGTGTGCCACGCAGGAGGTACAAATTTAGTGCTGTGGAAGTATGCATAGAAGAATGATATAATTCTGCCTAGAAGATTAGAGAAAGTAGCTCATAGGAAAAGCATATTTACTAGCTCTTGAGGGCCTAAACTTTGATTTTGAAAATGTCCTGATCAAGACTAAGAGGGGCACCTAGTCAGAAAAATTACCATGTACTCTCACCCAGAACAAACATGCCAATGATTTTGATTATGGTAATCATTAAAAACTAGTTGAAATTAAGGTAACTAATTGTCCTAATTTGGTTAAGACTGAGGGATTTCCTGGCACATGGAACTTTAAATGCTAAAACCAGCGCAGAACTCAGAAAACTAAAATTGTTGTTCACTCTAAATTAAATGGTTTTTTTTTACCTTTTCTCTTCTCCCCAATGTCATTTTCAATTTTATATCATGCCTCTCCAACTTTAGTTTACAATTGTTTTTTCATATCAAATAGTCCATTATACCCAGAATTCAAATCAGTTGAAGTCTTTCCTCTTGAATGATCTGGAAGGGCTTAGTCATTTTCTTCAGAAAGTAGGATGGAGAGAAGATACACCTAACCTACTTAGGATAAAGAAAGCATAGAAAGAGAAATCATTGCTAACACAAATGGAGTTATCACTATAGGCTGAGAGTCACTCTCAGCATTTTCTGTCTATTTATGCATTTAATACTTACCAGAACTGTAAGAGATGAGGGATACCTGTGAAATGGGTGCATTGAGAAAACTGAAGTATGGAAATATTGAGTAACTTATTAGCTACAGCTGGAAAGTAAAAAAACAAACTATATGACTTCAGAATCAATCCTCTTCATTGTGCTGCTGGAGTTCCATATTAAAAGCAAAACTTCATTTCTGCCTTACTTAGAAAAATATGCAAGGTCAAATGGTTTTGGTTTTTTTGTTTGTTTGTTTAATTGGTGCATATTAATTATACAGAATGATGAGTTTCATTGTGGGATATTTATACACACATAAAAACATAATTTGAGTAATTTCACTCCCCAATACCTCTCCCTCCTTCCCCATGACCTCCTTCCTCTACACTCCTGGTCTGCCTTCTGATTTCATGGAGTCCCTTTTTTTGTTGTTGTAATTTATTTTTTTGTTTTCCAGTTTCCACATATGAGAGAAAACATACAATACTTTTCTGAGTCTAACATTTCACTTAAAATTATAATCTCTGATTCTATCCATTTTCCTGCAAATGACATAATTTTGTTCTTCTTTAGGTCTGATACTTCTAAAAGGAAGCAGCCCAAATGGTCAACAATTACATGAAATATTCAATATCAAGCCCCCAGTCATTGGCTGATTCTGCAGTGTCTGCAAATGCCAAGCCTGGGAAATATTCCTTGCAAAAGGCAAGGATGTTATCAGCCTTGACTCTGATGCTAACAGTTATCAGAAGTCCCAAGGCAATGGGTTTCCTGGGTACAGTAGAATGTTCCTAGCAGTGTTGTAGGATAGCTGCAAAAAATGTTTCTAGCTCTGTAAGTTTTCAGTGCACAAAGAAACCTCTGACAACTCACAAGGTTAAACAATTTACAATGCTCCTATAGTTTAACTTCCTGATTATGAGACCAATGTGATAAGCTTGGGGAGCTAGTTCTGGGTCAGAGTGCAATGTCCCATCTGGCACTGTGTTTTTTTTTTTTTGTTTGTTTCTGTGTTTTTCTCCATCTCCAGTCACTCTTACTTGAGAACCCTTTGTCGATGCCCTGCAGATCAACATCTTTAGCCCTAAGTGAATTGCAAATCAAAAATACATTGAACTTCATTTTACTCCAGTTCTAGTGGGAAGAATGAAAAATACAAACAACAAAAGCTAATCAGGATGGGAGTAAAAATTCTTATATGTGTTGGTGGGAAGGTAAATTAGTACATCTATGGAAATCAATATGGAGGTTCCTCAAAAAGCTAAAAATATGCCTACCATATGATACAGTACCATCACTCCTTGTTATTTTTAACTTGACTCATATTTGTAGCTTTTTAAATCACCTGTGAAGATTCTAGAAAAGATTGTTTTATCACATAAGAAGAAATAAACTCATTCTCAAGGAATGAATAGTCTATTGACTAAAGAGATACTTTGATGATTTGCAGAACAAGGCAGATGACTTCAAGGCATTGAGATATTTTTAAATATGCAAGAAGAAAACTGCCTTCTTTTATTTGCTAAGTAGTTCCAAAGCCACTTCCACATTTTTAGGTATCTATTACAGAATCACTCCTCACTTGGTGCCAAAACCTGTATTAGTTTCTAAAGTATACCAAAATAAATACCACAAGATGTGTGGTTTCAACAATTTATTTCCTCACAGTTAAGGTTGCTAGAAACCCAAAATCCAGATGTCAGCAGAGTGGTTTCATTCTGAGACCTCTCTCTTTAACTCATAGATAGATAGTTATCTTCTATCTCTGACTTCACACCGTCACCTCTCTGTTGTGTGCATGTTTGTGGTACCTCCCCTGGTGTGTTCAAATGTCCACTTCCCATAAGGGTAACGGTCATATTTGATTAGAAATCAAACCAAAGACCTCATTTTAAATTAATTACTTCTTTAAAGATATTTCCAAATGCAGTTATATTCCGAGGCACTAAGTATTAGACCTTCAAAATAAAACTTTGTGGAGTACACGTCTTAGCCTATAACATGCGTTATTTTTTAAAATGTGCTACAAATTAAAAAATTGAACATAGACATCTATTGTTTTAAAATGGTGAAAATTGAGGCCAAGCAGTTAAGTGAATAGGTCAAAGTTACACAGCTTGTTAGAAACCCAGCGAGAAATAAATTTTAATAATGCTTTTCCTATTCTCCGATTATCTTTCAAAATAACCCTTGCAGATTCCTTTTCTCATGTCATTCTTTTAATCCATAACCTCTAACCTTGTCTTTCTTTTCCTCATATTCCCTTGGAAGGATTGTTTTCACTTCCATGGCTTTTAATACTACAACTACACTTCTAATTAGGCTTTCATCTCTAGGTCCATTTCGGCTCTGTGACTAAGTTCCAAACCCACATGTCTGAGTGACCACTGGACATGTCCATTTGGGTACCTACAGACTCCTCAAATCCAGTACCTTCACCCTTAAAACATCCTCCTTTTCTTTTCATCTCCTGTGTCCCCAAACTCATCCTCCTGTTAATCTGTAAATGGCTCACCTTGCCCCAAATAGACAGCCTAGTAAGATCCTGGACTTCTTCCTTTCACTCATTTCTTTAATCTTCTTAAAAAAATCTTAAAATATGCTCTCATCTGTCCATCAACTCTTCAGTTTCCAGAAGTCTTTTTCTAGCTATGTGGCTTTTGTCATATTTTCCTGAGTAGGAAAATATATCATCAACTTTACATGTAGCAGATTTTATATCTATCATTGTGCTTTGTTCTAAACTTAGAAATAACTTTTTTTAGGAAAACTCTGTGATCAGCCTGGTTCATTCCCTTTCCATGTGCTCTTTCTGCTGTTCTTTCAACCACCATGGTATTTATTGCTGTGAATTGTTACGGCCTCTTTGCATTCCACTCATCCCAATTAGGCATATATTCCTATAAGACAGAAATCAGGACTTGTTACCAATGTTTCTGTAGCACTGATTTCTTAGGAGACAATAATCACTTAAAAACTTCTTGTGGAGAATGATTCCTGGTCTAGAAAATTTTAAGACAATATTTATTCTATTTTTATTAGGTTGCTATAACCCATGCTAAAGTTATTGAAGGTACAAGGAAGAAAATTTATATAAAAACATTTTATTATTTTAGGCTACATCTCAGTAAGCTAATACATAGAAAACATTTGATTTTTCAACTAGAAAGGTATGATTCAGCATACAGAAATATATCTTTATTAATCTTGTGGTTAAGATTTTCTTTTTCGGTCTGGAAAACACATGAGGAATATAACCTGGTCAAAGTGTCTCCATTCATTTTTTTTCCTGCCCTGTCACTTGTTAAGTTTATTTAATGTTTTGAAAAATTGATGTTTTAGGAACATGAATACATTTAACATTAGTGTGCAATGATTAAAAATACATGTGAGTAACAGGAATAGCTCGAATTAAAATATGAGGACCATAGAACATTAAAGAGTACTACATAATGATGAAATGAGAATGACATAAACAGCCTAAAAAGTAGTTGCCTGCTATATTTAACTCTATTAGTAATTCTGGTGGGCCAAACAGGCGAGGAGTTTGGAGGAAGTTTTCCCTTCAGGGTAATCTGAAATCTGATCACTAATAGGCAGAGATAGAATAAGACCTTAGAGAAAACTCAGGTCAAATTTCTTAAGTTGTCTCAGCAGTGACAGCATTAAACTCTAAGAAGTAAATGCATGAGATTTAAAATATATTCTATTTTAATATTTTCTCAATATCATAAATGTTATACCTTAATATTTTATGCTAAGGATTTTATATTTTGATCATGAACAAATGCCATGCTTTTTCTACCACTTAAAGCTATGTGTGAGCTGTCTGCATGCATGAGGAAAATTTCTAAATCTACAGTAGGGTAGAAAATCAGGCAGGAATAAGTACTAACATTTGGCCTTGCTCTTTTTTTTGGATTTCTCTCTCCTCTTCTTCAATAGGGCAGTAACCTGAAGATTCTAAGGCAGAGATTATACGGTGTAGGGACTTGTAGAGTTTAATTTTCACACCAAGAAAAAGGCAAGTTTTTAGTATTAAAGAATAACTCCAATACTTGGGTGTGCCATGGAGGAGGAACTTACCAAAAATTAAAAAAAAAAAACCCTTCAAATTTACACAATTCATTTTTCTGCCAAATCATTTACCCAATTTTCCAAAATTGCTTTTCAAATATTATTTTTTCATTGGTTTAGATCCCTACCAGAAATCTAAAATCTCTCTTTCACTGGATGGTTCTCATTACTAATCTGCCATCCAGCACGTAATAAAAGAGGTCTCATTGAAAGAAAAAGTACATATCCTTTTTATTACTTATCTCTTTGCCTAGGCATTTAATCTCCTGGTGATAATCCTCTGAGGACACTTGGTGTCAAGCTGATTCAGGAGAACAGCAAATATTTTAAAGCCTCAACCAGTTTTAGCAAATCTAACTTTTTCCACACCAATTCTTCTACTGATAGAAGTCCTTGGCATGGATCCCCATTGACCCCATTATGGTAAAATTAAAGCCCAATTCCTGACTGGGTGAGGTTTTTGAGTGGTGTTATAGAGGCAGACATTCTTCCTAATTTGTCTGTCATGTATGCTAGGATTAACCACTGCATGTGATGGTCATGAGATACAAATAATGATTGAGTTTGGCAGGGATAGTGTGGATTCTGCATGAGTTCTGGAGAGGTCATCCATTACTCATAGTCACTGTTCTAACAAGCTTAAGTCATATTTTCTTTATATCAACAATGAAAAATTATAAGTTGATTTGACTAGATAACATTATATATAGGTTATACATAATTCACTGATAAATATTCATATTTATATTTATGAATATTCCATTACCCTTTCTTTTCTAGAAGACTAATCCCTAGAAAGACATTCTTGTATTATTCAGTGTGTATGTGTGTGTAAAATGTAACAGATCACATTATAAAGCCACATAAATAGTTTAAAATGTGACAGAAATATAGGAAGACATTCACTGCATTTCTATGAACCTCATTCACAGCCAGCAAATAAATGGGTACCTTTTTAGAAATTTCTAGAACCAACACGGTCACTTTGGTATGAGTAGCTGAAAGCCAAACTCAAATCCACAGAAATATTCTAGAAGAATAAGAAAATGAGTCAGATTATTAATTTTCTTTATTCAATAAGAGTAGGCTAGGGAAAAAAAAAGAGAGAAATCTGAATTCTGAACAAAGGTGAAAAAAGAACATCAGAATTACAGAAGGAGTGTCTGAGACTCCAACACTTGATTTACAGCAGCCTGTAGAATAAGCTCCTGCCCATTTCCCCCAGGTGCTTTCACTCCAGTCACTGCAAACACAAGCACAAGCACAGTACATCACTTATGCCCTCTCCCTGTCCCCTCTCTATGAGCCTCAAACGAGGAAGTGGGTAAACAGAAGAATTTATATCTTCAGCTTGCTGTTTCCCACAATAAAAAGAGAGAGAGGGAAAAAAATTAAAAAACCTGTGAAACAAGTAGTGTGTTCAGGTTGCTTTTTTGAGAGACAAATTACAAACCAACACCATATCTCTGCCCAAGGTAGCAAGATTGAAATTATAAATATAACTAGGGAAGGGAAAAATCCATAACAGCATAGTACCAAGAGAAGCCATGGAAGAAGCAGCAATACCAAGACCTTGAAAACCGCATTCACATAAGTTAATATCCTGTTCTATGGCAGATGTATCCCTGGTTTGGATAAAGATGCATTAGGATGTTTGAGAAAAAATATTGAACATTGGAATCATGTGATTCACCATATTTGCTTTCCTTCCAGACTGAAGTAGCTCCCTGTGGAGTGAGGTCATGCTGGTCAGAACTTTGTGATCGCTTTGCCTGCTGGCAAGGAATTTCTCATCTCTAATATGCTAGAAACCTGATTTATGTAGTTCACTATCTTATGCTTGAATCTCCCTGAATCATTCCATTTCATGTACTGGTGGAATAAATAGCCCTTCTGGACATTTCTATCTAACATCAGGTAAAGGATCAGGTAAAGATCATGTCACTCAGTTTCCTGAAATTTGGACTTTTCCAGCAAAGCTCTGACCCCACTGTCCTATCTTTAAATTTTCAAAAATGCCTACTTTGTTAGTTTGTAATGGGTATTAAAGAGAATTATGAACAAAGCAAGACTGTACTGGTAAATTTTATCCATGGCTAGTATAACATTTTCTCTTTCTGAACATAAAGGCTCATAAAGCAACATTTTTAACATTGTGGCACTCTGGTGCTATTTCTACTGCAATTGGAAACATTTAATGCCCCAAGCTAAAGTTGAGTACAATGACAATGTTTCTGGAATCAGTAGAATATACTGATTTTTTATTATAAATGTACAAGGTATTTTAAATCAGAAATTTAAAGCTAAAAAGAGAGAAATTAAAATTACTCATAACCTTTAAATCATATTAGTAAATATTTAAGACCAGGTGGAAAAAATGTCTGTGTGGAAATACATGATTTTTTAATAAATTTCAGTGATGTACAAATAATAATAAAATACACAGGGCTCTTTATTATAAATTTTATCTAACCTGTTAATTTTTACACGTCACTTTCACTTCTTGTTCCTAAACTCTCTTAAAGGAAAAATATGATTATAAGTAAAACAATTCAACAAATCGAGTATAGCCTAATCATATAGTCCTTTTTTCTGAAAGTCACTGCATTTGATTTGTGATCTGCTGGCAAACTATTTCTTACCCTATACAAATTATATTCAGTAAAATGAAATGTCTTTCAGCTTCAGCACCAGACATGACATACTTTAACCTGCACTATTAACTCCTCTCTCTCTTTTTCTTAAGTCTCAGAAAACAACAAAATATTGGATCACGTCCCAATTTATAGCATGTGCTGATTTCAAACTTACCCAAATGCATTACAAATATGGAGATCAGAAACAAGGCTCAGCAGCACACCACTATATTGTATTTCCAACATGTAAATAGAGTAGATGTCAATAACCTCAAGAGCATAGACAATAATTTGCCTTGAATGTTTTTAAAATTTTTATCTGAAGTACATTTTTCAATGATTTTTCCCCCAGGTTATATGGGTAATAAATTATCTAGGTCTTGGCATACTAATATTTTCCTCATTTTATATTTGAATAAGAGTTAAGATAGGTATAGGAATCTAGGTTCAAAATCACGTCCAACGATAAAATTAAAGTTAGTGCTCCATTGATTTCCCCTTATATCTCTCCACTTTATATCTTTCATATCCTTTATATCTTTTATTATATCTCTCCACTGTACTGTTGTCATTGAGAAGTCCAGTATAGAGGATTTCTCCTCCTTTTTTAGATGCTGAGTGTGAGTCATTGAAAAAAAATTAAGTTTTTATAAAACTTCTGATTTATTCAAATTTTTGTTAAGAAATAGTAATATTTTTTTATTGGTACTAGGAATTAAACCCAGTTTAATTAAACCCAGGAATTAGGTAATTGACCTAAGGAATGTAGGTCAGTTCACAACTGAGCTACATCCTTAGCTCTTTTCATATTTTATTTTGAGATAAGGTCTCACTAAGTTGATTAAGCTGGGCTCCCCATTCACTGGGATTGCAGATGTGTGCCACCACACCTGGTAGCATGTTTCATTTTTATCTGAACAGGACCTGTTTTGTTATTTTCCTTTAATACTCAGGGTATTTTTTTTAATTTGAGAAAACTATCTTCAGTTGTTTTTAATTGTTTTCATCTCTTTATCCTCCTCTGGAGGATAATAATTCTTATTAAACAAAATTCAGACCTACTATAGCCGCTGTCCTCTCAGACAATTAGTTATTTTTCCTCTTTTTGCATTTTCACTCTATATTCTGGGATACAACATTTATGTATCTTTATGTTAGAAAGTATTTTTTTTATTTTATATAACAACTAAGAAGATGAGATAACAAAATGGCCTGACTTTAGATATTCTCAAAAATTGCAATTATAGATGTAACTTACATAGATTATCTGTTTTCATTTAATTTGTCTTTATCCTACCAATACTATTTTTTCTGTGTACTCAATTTACATTTTAGAGTGCTCCTTCATTGTAACATCATTATTAATTTTATTATTATTTTTCCTAATTTTACACATAGCAACTCATCATTTCTCAGTGCAATGTATTCTGAATCATATACCGAGAAAACCAGGCAAATTATTTTAAAGTGATATTTCTGAAACTAAAAGCTGTTGACTTCTGTTAGTCATTTAGGTTTTCATCTTATTGTTTATAATTTTGCATTTCCTTAGTTTGGCAGCACTACAGTTGGGCTATCATCAATATTTGTAAATCATGGGCTAGATTGATTAACAGATTTATGGAATTCTTTGCAATTGGTGTGTATGTTCTGTCCCCCTGGTCTTGCTCATGCAAGGAGGGCTTTCTGTGGGCTCTGTAAATAGGAGGGACCAGCTCTTTACTCAGTATGCTTTTCTAGATCACAAAGAAAAGAAGGCGGCAGCTGCCAAATGTTCATAACTCTTTAAGTGATCTTTGTAGTTTATTATTTTACCCCAGAGTAGAATTAATTTGCTTTCTGGTTTCCTCTCATTGTTGGTTTTGGGGCTTTGAACTTACAGAGGAAATGCTTGAAAGATGTTTATATTTTTCAGGTAATCAATCTTTTTCTTCAGTCTTCTGCTATTAATTGTGGGTTTTTCTAAAACTTCTTGATAGGCATTCTCCACCTTAATATTTCTTTCATTTTTTTATAGGTTTATTTTTAAATTTGCACATATGCTCATGTTTTCTCCAAGAGATTAACTAGTTACATTAGCATCATTCATTGAATAGGCCAATTATCAAATAAAAAGCAGTTATTCACAATAACATATAACTAAAATAATTTTAAAATGAATATTTTTTTGCAGGCTGGTAGAAAGCACTAAGCTAACACAGATGTATTCTTTGAAGTATTGCTTACACTAATAAGCATTTGAAACTCCCTAAATATTAACCACTGGGTGATCATGTAACTAAATTAAGCTGTGAATAAGCAACAAGTGATAAAATTAAGAATAAGAAAAATGAAAATTAATATTTACTTCTAGGGACCATTCTTCATGGCATTGAATTAAATGGGAAAAAATTTGCAGAACCACTTCCGAAGCTGAATGCTGCTCATATTGAACTATGTGTATATATCTAAGTAGCTGACTATGTTTACACAATTTATATAGAAATTCTTAAAGAGATGCTTGAAGACTTCCAATAAAAATGAATTGAATTCTAAAAAATATTCAAGTAATTTATGAAAAATAGAACAAATTGAAAACAAAAATTAGATAAAATGGTAAATTTAAATACTAAAAGTTTGGTCATTAAACAATAATAGTTTAAATATACTAATTGAAAAATATTTATGGATAATTTTAAATATATGACCCAATTACATACTATTCATAGAAATTTCATTTTGAATATAACACTATTAGCCTCTTGAAAACAAAAGAATAGATAAATAGTGTATCAAAATAGCACTCATAGTAAGGTGTGATGGCTCACACCTGTAATTCCAGAGAGTTGGGAGGCTAAGACAGGTGGATTGCAAGTTCAAAGTCAGTCTCAGCAACCTAGCCAGGTAGTAAGGAACTTTGTGAGACCTATCTCAAAATTTAAAAAAATAAAGTAAAAAGGAATGGGGATGTGGCTCAGTGGTTAAGGCCCCCTGGGTTCAATTCCAATCCCTGATACAACAAAAAAAACCTCTCACAAAAGAAAGCATGGCTGTGAATATTAATATCAAACAAAATGACTTCATTACAAAGAAAATTGCAAGAGACAAAGGAAATAGAGCCAATTCTACAAGAAGATGTTACAAGTATAAATATTTATGTAATGAATATCAGAGCTACAAAATATGTAAAACAAACTGATAGTACTGAAAAGATGTGTTCAGGTCATGAGGGTGGAATGGATTAATGCTGCTTGTAGGAACTGAACCCTTTATCTCTTGTTTTTCTGCTGTGTGAGGACACCACATTCATCTGGGCTCATCCTTCTGCCTTCCAACACATGAAAACAGAGCTAGAAGGCCCTCCCTAGAGATCAAATATTGCACCTTTATCATGAAGTTTCATCCTCCAGAACTGTGGGAAGTAAATGTCCGTTCTTTATAAATTACTCACTCTGTGCTATTTTGTTATAGTAGTATAAACGACTATGAAATCCCACCAAACAAGCAAATTTTTCTTTTGAAACTTTTGGTTGAATGATGGATTAGTGTTTATTTCAGTCTGATATTACTAATTAGTCACTAGAAATATGAAAATGATTAACGAATGAGTCTTCAATACCACATTAATGTAGAAATTTACTTCCTTAACAAACTTACATTACATTTCACAAAGACTTATGAATTGTAGAATATAATTAGATTCTATACAGACTACATTGTTATAGATTGGCCTGAGAAATGGAAATTGAAGTTGACTTTTAGAAACACAAACTCAACAGAAAAAATGTTTTATTTGGAAAATGTTTTAACTATGAAAAACACCATACACTATTACCTTTTTTCTTAAAAATTATTATAATATAATTTATCATATTTCTTTGGATTTTAAAGATTTAAGTTTGCCAAATTTTAAATATTTTCTTATTGGAAATAAAATTTAGGAAGAAACTTTTCTATCTTTGGCTGTGGGCTATTGCGATTTTAGTATTAGTGTCTGAAAACATTTTTGCCACTTTTAAAAGGTGGTAGAAATAAGTTTTCTTATCAGAAAAATAACCTCATTGTTAAATGAATTAAAATGTTTTCACATGCATCATAAGTAATCCATAAGGAGTTTGAGGATCTTCAATTCAACATACCTTATAGCATCCAACTATGGTCTAATTCTATCACTATAGATTCTATAAGACATGTAAACCTCAAGATCTGTGTTAATGCTAATTCATAATTCCACAATAGATTCAACAAGTTATTTAGTGCAGATCTATACTAAGAGCTAGCAATCACTCTTAATTATATCAAATATGTTAATGTATTTTTGAGATGAGAATATGCCTCTTGTTTCAAAAGGTCATATTATTGTTTAAAACAAATGAAACATTCCATAGATAAATCTGTTACACATAATAATTATATAAAGAGGAAAAAATAAAAACAAAAATTGTAACAAAATGATTTATGCCAAATCTTTTTTAAAAAATCATGTGAGAATTCTGAAATGTAAAAAAAAGTTCAAAAGTCCATGTATATATTGTTTAAAAAAAGATTCTGGGATTTTGAGTCATTATCAGTGTTTATTTTTAGAACAAGAAGCCATGCAATAATTCTGAGAAAGACAGAAAAGATATGTTTGGCAAAATTAAAACCAAATTTCATCTAACAAAAATATAAGGTTTGTAAACAGAAACATTTTCAGAGTCCCAAATACTTATGCCCTTGTATTCTTCCTTTAATTAAAAAGTTACCCTGCTTTGTTTGTGTTTTTTTGTATTCCTGACCTTTATATGGTATCCTCTTAAAGAGCCATATGAAGTAAATAGAATAGGCATTAACACTCTCATTTTAAATGAGAGAAAACTAACAATTCCAGCCGCTGGAACGATTGATCCAAGAACCAGATCTTTTCCTTCTAATATGAGCACATTGTGCAGTTCAATTTGTCCTCAGAGTTTTAGAGGTAGAGAAAGCAGTTTGAGTCACATCAGTAACATAAGGAAGGTTAAATGTCCTCTACATTGTATATTCCTCATAATATTTGTTTAACCTATTCTTCTGAAATAACTCCCAGGCCCACCACATGCAATTTTTAAAAATAACTGGTGTGTAATTTCTAAAATGCTGTAAATGCTGTGTGTAATATCATTAAAATGCTGTTAAATAATAGTTAATTCTTGGCCAATTTATCTAATTTTTGAAAAAAAATGTCAAATACCATACTTGCTAAAGGTCATAATCTCATTATTGTCCTCTTAATTAATTGTACAGATTTAAATTGACACAAACCTCCAAACCAAAGAGCACACTCAGATTCAGAGATGTGAAATAGGCTTATCAAATTTCAGAATTTCTTTAAAATATTGATTTCTTACCAAGACACTGAACCCTTGTTATTTAACTTTTTACCAATTTTCTTTCTCATATTCTGGTGATTCCAAGGCAAGACTTTCAATTTCATTTACACAGATCAACCTAGGTATGTTCCAGGGAAAGGGTCAGTTCATAGGGATGTGAGAGTGAACACCCAGTGTGGTATTTACTCGGTTCTACAGAGCAGGTAGGCACTGAAAATACTGGCCATCCTTGTTTGCAATATGGATAAGGAAGCTGACTTCAAATAACTGATTTACTATTAACTAGTTGAAGATTTTGTTTGTTCCTAGGTATATTCCATCATCTATGCAAACACTGCATACACTCTTTTATAAGTGGATGAGAAAAAGTAAACAGCATTTGTTGCTTTTTTAGTGCCAGCTACTTTATAAACTTAGGAGCTCTTATAATATAGCTTTAAAGGATTATGTAGGAGAGGAAGAGAGAGAAATGACCTGTGTATATTGAGTGATGAGCATTGATGTCTCTCATTTATTTTAATTGTTCTACCATCTAAATGCCAATTTCCACAAGTGGAAAGCTTGGTAGTTAGGGAGAATTGCTTGTGAAATGACAGCTGGCTGCTCCTAACTGCTCTGTACCAGTGAGTAGCTTTCCTGGAATTGATTGAGAATAATCCCAATGAATTTATCTTCTTAAGAAAATATGTCATCCTATTCTAGAGAGAATTTAAAAAACAAACAGCCACTGCCATTTCATAAGTCTGAAATGTGCTTAAAGTATAACAACAAAAAAATTTTTCTGGGAAAGAAAGAATGTCTTGATTTTTGGTACACTAATAAGACTGTTAGTCACAAAGAGTCATTATTTTGTTTTGAATGATCAGTATTAAATAAAAATTAAATAAATGGTGCCTGCCATATAGGAAACATCCAAAAATACTACCCACTTGTTATAGACTGAATGTTTGTTTGTATTCCCACCAAATTCTTAGGACTGAAGTGTGAATCCTTCCTATGGTTTTATTTAGAGATGGGCTATCTAAGGAAGTTATAAAGGTTAAATTGGGTAGTAAACCTGTGATCCTGTTCTGATAAGACTAATGTCCTTTTAAGAAGAAACACCAGTGAGCTCATATGAGCACCCAGGGAAATAAAGGCCAGAGAATCCCAAAAGCGGGTTCTCAACAGAAACGAATTTTACTAACCCCTTGATCTTAGACTTCTCAGTCTCCATAACTGTCAGAAAGTAAGTTTCTATTGTTTAAGCCACTCAATCTGTAGTTTTGCTTATAGCAGCCCAAGAGGACTCATTCTATGACTTTTCATATCAATTCTATGAATTTTCTTATTACTCATTTTTTTGAATTCTTCCCATACACTCTTTTGTGAAATAGGAGGCCAATATTGTTAATGTCCTCTTAGGGAACAATTGAAGTATATCTTGAAAGAGGGAGCCTAACTGGAGCAAGATAACAAAAACAACACACACACAACATCCCAGGTTTATTTTTTCATCAATGACCCAATGTTTATCGAGCACAGCTGTGTGTTGGACATTGTCTAGATAGAAATATAAACAAAACTGAAATGATGTGTCAAAACCCTTACCAACAAGAATGGGACAATATATGAAGAAACAGCAGGAACACAACTTGGGCATTTAAAAGAATAAGCTAAGGAAGCAAAACAAAAGGACCCTACTCAACTGCTAGGGTGCTAATGAGTGTTTTATATAAGAACTGTATCAAAGCTGAGCCCTCTTGGATATTTGCCAGGATAAACAGGGAGAAAAGAGAATTGTGGATAATGGTCATGGTACGTGTAACAACATTATGATGAGGGAGCAAATATTATTAATAGAATGATTAGAGTAACTTGTCTTTAGAATTATTCAGATAATCTGCTGAGTTGGACTCCCTCATCTTCTCTGCTATTCAGGACCATCTTTCTAAATGCAGGAGTAGAAATGCTTAAATAGGCTAAACCAGATTTATAGCAACAGGAATGAAGAAGTTAGTCTCTGCAGAGATTTTCTAAAATAATCTGTCAGCCCATTATAAAGACCAGAACTTCTGAGAAGCTTATTTAGTCACTTAACAGTGGACTTCCATATCCATCCACTAATTCCCATGTTAATTTGTTGCAAATTAATTCACAGATTGTCTTTAACAATGATTCCTCTTTTGCAGGCCAAACACATATTTATTTACATGCACCCATACAGAGGATGAGGAGAAGAGAGACCCCATATTTACAGCACTGACTCCCTCATTAGCATCATCAAATCTAGGATAATTTCATGTGAAATCTTCATTTCCTTGGGACACCCAAATAGAATTTTCATGGATCAAATGCTCAAAATCTTTCACATTAACAGAGCCCCTTTTTTCAAAGTTGGACTATCCTGAGTTTATGAAATAGGTTCCTTCTTCTTCTTTGATATGCCCAATCACCCAAGGTGTCAGGTCCCATTAACACACTGAGAAACCAGTTTTTCTTCTTTGTTTCATTAGGTTTTGCCTAGAGAACTTAACTAGATTTTCCCTTCATGTGTGAAAATGAGAGTGGCAGTCAGCTATGTTTAGGAAACACTGGATTAATCACCGTTAAATAGGTTTCTTTACCCAATGATCTCAGACCTTTTACTATGTCAGATGTCATACTATATCATTATACTAGAGAATATATTGTGGATCATTATAAGGGGATTATATTTGTATATAGTGATTCTCTCTCTCTTTTTTGTTTATTTTTGGCAGAGAATTGAGAGAGCTACCTATTTCTTCAGAATAGACAGGGAATGACTTCATAGTGGCCTTTTTAGCATTTCTCCACTTGGGTAATAAATTAGCACTTAAACAAAGTCTGGTTAATCTCCACCCTGCACCAATTTGTCTTCAATTATAATTGGTAACAGTATATAAAATACAAAACATTTGATAAGCGGTTTTCAATTCATTGAATAAATGACAGAATAAAAGTCAATTTTTACTTTAATAGTAAATGGGCCCTTCTTAGTAAATGATCTCTATCAGATTGTTAAAGTCACATTAGTTCAACTGAATGAGGATCCCTGAGGCAAAAGCAATAAATGGCCACAAAGTGAATATATGGTGATATTTATTGAGGAAAAATATCACCATATATTCACTTTGTTCTCTAGGAATGTTGCTTTTATGCATTAAAATTTTATTCAATTAAAAAAATAAATTCTCTTGAAATTCCAGTACTAGTATTTCCCACCAATTGAAATATACTGGTAACCATGACTTTTTATTTATCTCATAACCAATTCCCTATGAACAACTCATGTGTATGTGCATGTAGGTGTTTTATCCTTGCCAAAATCATATTAATCTACTAAGAAAACTGTTTCATCTGGACCAATATTCACATCTCATGTCTTCTTTTGTTATCCATATAAAGAATTTCCTCCTATTTCTTGCATTTTTCATCAGGTAACAACAAACAACCAATAAGAGAATTGTATTAAAATTTTGTGAAATGAAAATATTTTCTTATAAATTATTGGTAAATAGAGAAAAGAACACTTGGCTGATGGATTGCAGTTCAGTGTTAAATAGAGTGCTAAATTATTTGAATTTAGATTCTATTTTCCATACTCAAGATGGAACTGTGTTGTACAGATCTCTCTGGAGATATTAAATATAAACACTGGAAAAAATATTTTAACAACTACTTAAAGAAATGAAGAGGAACCAGATCAAATTGTTAACTTGATCATGGCTGATATTTGGGAAAATGGAAAAGTATCAGGTAAGGTCCCATTTTGTATGGCTCTTTAACTCTAAGCACCAATCAGTGCCATGTGGGGTAAGTGGAACTCCTACAGGTTGTGCACAGTGTTATTGGAATAAACAGAAGATAAAATTTAGGGTAACAACAGTAAAGAGAAAGAAAAGGAAGAAACCTAGAAGAGAATGGAGGGAAAGCTCCATGTTCTGGGTATAAACTCTACCCACACACCTCGCCGCTGATCCTCCAAATGAGGCCAGTCTGTAGGCGGCTGAGTTAAGGCTAAATTTGCCAAACAGCTATTTAATTGTTGCTGGCCAGGGATACAGCTTTTATTTTATTTTTTTATTTTTTATTTGGCACTGGGGATTGAACTCAGGGGCATTCGACCCACTGAGCCACATCCTCAGCCCTATTTTTTTTGTGTTTTATGTAGAGACAGTCTCAGTTGCTTAGCGCCTTGCCGTTGCTGAGGCTGGCTTTGAACTCATGATTCTCCTGTCTCAGCCTCCCTAAGTGCTGGGATTACAGGCTTGCGCCACCGCGCCCGGCCACAGCTTTTAGAGATCATACTTAGCCAAGTTAACTGCTGGTTAAAAACAGAAATAAGCAAAGTATAACAATAATCTTTGTACAAGAATTACAATCTATTTATAACATCCACTTCTTAGTGTCCAGGATGCGATTCAAAACTACTGGACCTACAAAGAAACATAAAAGTGTGGTTTATATTCAAGAGAAAGACAATAAAAAGAGACCAAATCTAAAATGTTTCAGATGTTGAAATGGCTAATATTTTAAAGTAAATATTTAACTATACACAAGAAGGAAAGAAAATTTATTGCCATAGATGAACAAATAGGAAATCTTGGAAAACAAATAGAAACTATAAAAAAGATCAAAATGGAAATTCTGAAATTAAAAATTATTACAAAATATAAAAATTAATCAAAAGGCTTAAAAGCAGATTGCAGAAGATAAAAGTAAAATCTGACAATCAACAAATAATAATGATCCCCCCAAAATATGAAACAATTAACAAAGTGTTAGGGACTGTGGAACAATATCAAGAGGTCTGTCATAAATGTTAATTGTAGTCCCAGATGGAGAAAATAAAGAAAATGAAGCAAAAATTATCTGAAAAATTTGTGACCAAATTTGTTGAACATTTCACAAGTTGAAGAAGCTTAGCAAACCAAATAAGGGTTATCCAAATAAAAATGTTTCTGAAGCACATAGTTAAAAAGGTAAGGACAACAGGAAAAATAATCTATAAAGCAATCAGAAAAAATTAAGTATTTTATAGAGTGGATTAATTACATGAATATATGCTGATTTTATAACAAAATTATGAAAACTAAGGCATAAGAAAACACCTTAGAAATGATGACAGAGAGAAAAATAATAACCATAAAAGCATAAATAAAAACAACCTTCAAGCCCTAATTTTGTATCCAGAAATATCTTTCAAGAGTAAAACCAAAAACATTTCCAGAGAAACAAAGCTGAGTAAGTTTACCAGCAGCAGATTTGCAATACAGATAATATGAAAAGAAATTACGTAAGATAAAGAAAAATTGTATCAGATGGAAATTAATATAGAAAAAGATAAGCAGCAGAAATGTCAAATATGTGGGTATTTGTTGGGCATAGTGTAAATTAACACAAGCACACACACAAAGACTATTTTATTTTTTTGCTTTAGTTGATGTTTTATACTTGTATCCAATAGTCGGGTTCATTTCAAGATAATCATACATGTATGGAATTTAATTGATTCCATTTTGGTCCCCAGTACCCTGTTTTCCCTTCCTCATCTCTCCCTGTATTTCCCTTCTTCTACTCTACTGGTCTACCTTGTATTGATTTATATATTTTTGATTAGAGCTTTATAGATATACATAAAGATGGAATTTACTGTGGTATATTTATACATGCACACAGAGTAACTTTGTCAAAGTTATTCTGCACTCCTCCATCTTCCACCCCTTGATCTCCTTTTGCTCCTTTATCTTTTTGTTGTCTTTATGATATATGATGCCTCCTCATACTTTGCTCTAGCTTTCCATAAGAGACAGAACATTCAACCCTTGATTTTCTGAGTCTGGCTTATTTCACTTAGCATGATGTTCTTTTTTTTTTTTAATTTAATTATTTTATTTAAATGTGTTTCAAGTCATAGTACATAAACAGAGCTCAGTTTTTCCTTTTCTCTGGTTGCAAACCAGATAGAGTCACACCATTTGTGTCTTTATACATGCACCAAGGGTAGTAATGACCATCTCAATCAACTATCATTACTATACCCATTCCCCTTTCCTTCCTCCCACTTCCCCCCTGCCTCATCCAGAGTTCCTGCATTTCTCCTATGTTTCCCGTTCCCACCCCCTTATGTATCAGCATCCACTAATCAGAGAGAACATTCGGCATTTGGTTTTTTGGGATTGGCTTACTTCACTAAGCATAATGTTCTCCAATTCCATCCATTTGCCTGCAAATGCCATAGTTGTATTTTCTTTTATTGCTGAATAATATTCCATTGTGTATATGTACCACAGTTTCTTTATCCATTCATCTATTGAAGGGCTTCTGAGTTGCTTCCATAGTTTTGCAATTGTAAATTGTGCTGCTATAAACATTGAGGTGACTGCTTTATTGTAGTGTGCTGTTTTTAAATCTTTAGAGTATAGGCCAAGGAGTGGGATAGCTGGATCGAATGGTGGTTCCATTCCAAGTTTTTTAAGAAATCTCCATACTGCTTTCCAGATTGGTTGCACCAGTTTGCGGTCCCAACAGCAATGTTTGAGTGTACCTTTTTCACCGCATCCTCGCCAGCACTTATTGTTGTTGGTATTTTGGATAGCTGCCATTCTGACTGGGGTGAGATGAAATTTGAGCGTAGTTTTGATTTGCATTTCTCTAATGACTAGAGATGATGAACATTTCTTCATATATATATTTATTGATTGTATATCTTCTTCTGAGAGGTTTCTATTCAACTCCTTAGCCCATTTATTGATTGGGTTGTTTGTTTTTTTGGTGTTAAGTTTTTTGAGTTCTTTATATATCCTGGAGATCAGTGCTCTGTCTGATGTGTGTGTGGCAAAAATTTGCTCCCAGAATGTAGGCTCTCTGTTCACCTCCTTGATAGTTTCTTTTGCTGAGAAGAAGCTTTTTAGTTTAAGACCATGCCATTTATTGATTCTTGCTTTTATTTCTTGTGCTATAGGAGTCTTGCTAAGGAATTCAGGGCCTAATCCAATGTGATGAAGATTTGGGCCTACTTTCTCCTCAATTAGACGCAGGGTCTCTGGTCTAATTCCTAAGTCTTTGACCAACTTTGAGTCGAGTTGTGTGCATGGTGAGAGGTAGGGGTTAAGTTTCATTTTGCTGCAAATGGATTTCCAGTTTTCCCAGCACCATTTGTTGAAGAGGCTATCTTTTCTCCAATGAATGTTTTTGGCACCTTTGTCTAGTATGAGATAGTTGTATTTATGTGCATTACTCTCTGTGTCTTCTATTCTGTACCATTGGTCTACATGTCTATTTTGTTGCCAGTACCATGCGTTTTTGTTACTATTGCTTTGTAGTAGAGTTTAAGGTCTGGTATTGTGATGCCTCCTGCTCAGGATAGCTTTGGCTATTATGGGTCTCTTATTTTTCCAAATGAATTTCATGATTGCCTTTTTTATTTCTATAAGAAAGGACTCTGGGATTTTAATTGGGATTGCATTGAATCTGTATAATGCTTTGGGTAGTATGGCCATTTTAATTATATTGATTCTGCCAATCCAGGAACATGGGAGTTCTTTCCATCTTCTAAGATCTTCTTCAATTTCTTTCTTTAGTGTCTTGTAATTTTCATTGTAGAGGTCTTTCACCACTCTTGTTAGATGATTACCAGGTATTTTATTTTTTTGGAGGCTATTGCGAATGGAGTGGTTTTTCTGAATTCTCTTTCAGAGGACTCACTGCTGATGTATAGAAATGCATTTGATTTATGGATATTGATTTTATATCCTGCAACTTTGCTGAATTCATTTATCAGTTCTAGAAGTTTTCTGGTGGAACTTTTTGGATCCTCTAAGTATAGGTTCATGTCATCTGCAAATAATGATAGTTTGAGTTCTTCTTTTCCTATTCGTATCCCTTTAATTTCCTTCATCTGTCTGATTGCTCTGGCTAGAGTTTCAAGGACTATATTGAATAAGAGTGGTGAGAGAGGGCATCCCTGTCTTGTTCCAGTTTTTAGAGGGAATGTTTCCAGTTTTTCTCCATTTAGGATGATGTTGGCCTTTGGCTGAGCATATATTGCTTTAACCATGTTGATTTATTTTCCTGCTATCCTTAGTTTCTCTAGTATTTGGAACATGAAAGGGTGCTGCATTTTGTCGAAAGCTTTCTCTGCATCAATTGATAGAATCATGTGATTCTTAATTTTAAGTCTATTGATGTGATGGATTACGTGTATTGATTTCCGTATGTAGAACCAACCTTGCATCCCTGGAATGAACCCCACTTGATCATGGTGTACTATTTTTTTAACATGCTTTGTATGCGATTTGCCAAAATTTTATTGAGAATTTTTGCATCTATGTTCATCAGGGATATTGGTCTGAAATTTTCCTTTTTTGAAGTGTCTCTGTCTGGTTTTGGAATCAAGGTGATATTAGCCTCATAGAATGAGTTTGGAAGGGTTCCTTCTCTTTCTATTTCGTGGAATAATTTGAGGAGTATTGGAGTTAGTTCTTCTTTGTAGGTCTTGTAGAACTCGGCTGAGAATCCATCTGGTCCAGGGCTTTTCTTGGTTGGAAGGCTCTTGATGGTCTCTTCTATTTCCTTGCATGTAATTGATCTGTTTAAGTCATGAATGACCTCTTGGTTCAGTTTTGGTAGGTCATATGTGTCTAGGAATTTGTCAGTGTCTTCAGGTTTTTCTATTTTACTGGAATATAAGTTTTCAAAATAGTTTCTGATTATCCTCTGTATTTCAGCAGGGTCTGTCGTGATGTTTCCTTTTTCATCACAAATTTTGGTAATTTGGGTTTTCTCTCTCCTTCTTTTTGTTAGGGTGGCTAAGGCTTTGTCAATTTTGTTTATTTTTTCAAAGAATCAGCTTTTTGTTTTATCAATTTTTTGGATTGTTTCTTGAGTTTCAATTTCATTAACTTCAGCTCTAATTCTACTCATTTCCTGTATTCTACTTCTTTTGGTGTTGCTTTGTTCTTCTTTTTCTAGGGCTTTGAGTTGTAGTGTCAAGTCATTGATTTGTTAACTTTTACATCTTTGAATATATGAGCTTAATGCAATGAACTTTCCTCTTAGCACTGCCTTCATAGTATCCCAGAGATTTTGGTATGTTGTGTCAGAGTTCTCATTTACCTCTCATTTGTTCAATAGCAAATTATTGAGTCTCCAGGTGTTATAGTGGCTTCTTTTTTTAAAGCTGTCATTGATTTCAAGTTTCAGTCCATTATGGTCAGATAGAATGCAGGGTAGTATATATATTTTTTTGTATTTACTAAGACTTGCTTTGTGGCATAGCATATGATCTATTTTGGAGAAGGAACCAAGCGCTGCTGAGAAAAACGTGTATTTGCTTGTTGAAGGATGAAATATTCTATATATATCTGTTAAGTCTAGATCATTGATTGTTCTATTAAGTCTTGTAGATTCTTTGTTTAGTTTTTGTTTAGAAGATCTGTCCAGTGGTGAGAGAGTTGTGTTGAAGTCCCCCAGCACTATTGTGTTGATGTTCTAAATTTCTATCCAAAAAAAAAAAGAGTTGTGTTAAAGTCCCCCAGCACTATTGTGTATGATGTTCTTAATTTCCATCCAACGTTAAAATATCATTCTTTAGCCTGAGTAAAATTCCAAGTGTCTATATACCACATTTTCTTAATCTATTCCTCTATTGACAGACATTTAAGCTAGTTCCCTATCTTGACTATTATGAATTGCACTGCTGTAAACATTGATGTAACCATATCATTATAGTATGTTGTTTTAGTTCTTTTGAATAAATACTGAGGAGTGGGATAGCTGGGTTCTATGGTGATTCCAGTTCCAATTTTTTGAGGAATCTCCACTCTGCTTTCCAGAGTGTTTGTACTAATTTACAGCCAGCAATGTATGAGTGTAACTTTTCCCCCACATTCTTGCCAGCATTTATTTTATTTGTATTCTTGAAAATTGCCATTTCTTACAGGAGTGAGTTGAAATCTCAGTGCAGTTTTGATTTGGTTTTCCCTGATTGCTAGAGCTGTTGAACACATTTTCATGCATTTTTTAGCCATTTATGTTTCTACTTTTGAGAAACATCTGTTTAATTCTTGCCCATTTATTGATTTTTTTGTTTCTAGATATTAATCTCATCAGAAGAGCAGTTGACAAAGATTTTCTCCCATTCTGTAGGCTCTCTATTCGTGCTCTTTATTTTTTTTTTTTTTTTTTTTTTTTTGCTGTGCCTAAGATTTTTAACATTAAGTTATCCCACTTATCCCATTAAGGCATCCCATTTACTGATTCTGATGTCCTTGTGTTTTTGTGCTTTTACATAAAAAAATTAAAATTTTAATTAATATTTAAAGACATCGGTATGTGGAGAGAGAAAAACTTTGGGGTCTTTGTGTGGTTCTGGTTTAAACTCCACTTTGACCAATCCATCAGAAAATAATTTGTCTTGATATTTTATGTTTATATAACCTTCTATTAATCAGTATTTCCTATACCTTTCATTCTTTGTCCCTGATCCATTCCCAACTAACTTTAAAAATCATAATTTTTAAAAAGTTCACATATTGGAAAACATTTGTTAGAGACAAAATTCAAGTGGTTGCATATTGATGAGGTGATGTGAAATTCCTTGTTCAAATTCAAATGTAGCCAAATGACAAAAAGAGCTATATTCATTGAATTGTAATTTAATTTGCTGTTGAGCTGTATTTTGACTTATTCTTAATCTATAGGAAAGTTATTGCCATCACTCTGCAAAACAAAGCAGATGATAAGATTATAATCCTATACCTCAAATGTTTACACAGCACAAAATTTAATGCTAATTTAAAGAAATATTATCATAGTAAAATTCATCAAATATAGCAACTTGAGATATTCCCTCAACAGAAATATAAAATTAGCAGAGAGAAACATTTTTAAGTCACAAAATATCACATTAAATTTTACTAATTACATATGATTCCCCTGAACAGACAGGAGAATCTATTATTATAAAAAATAAATAAATAAGTAATAAGTAAATAAATAAAGGCAAATGCCCATCCTAATGAATTTTAAAATCACTGAAGTTTTCCTGTTAGATTTAAATGTACTTATTCTTCTAGTTCAGTCATATTTTCAGAAAATAAATTTGTTTTTTGCTTTTTCAGCTTGAGAAATAGGTATTCCATCTACAATGGCATAAATAAGAAACATGAAGAGAAAATAGAAGAGTAGCTGACATCACAATACTGTTCAAAGATTAAGAAAACCATTTTGTTTTCTCAGGTGACCACTGAATACTTAGAAAAATATCACAAACCTTTCAACATTAAATTTTGTCATTCTAGACAAAGGAATATCCATATTGCTTACTCCATAAGAGCTTTCTTAATATCAGATGAATTAATATATAATATAAACATAAACACTTAAAAGTTTAAAAAGCAAAACCTTGGTGGTCCTTCTAAAAAACAGTCCTATATTTTAATTTCATGTGTACACACACAAAAACACACACTCATGCACACCCAATATTTTTGCCTAATATAAATATTTATTAAATTGTGCACAGGTTTTATTCATGTGTTTGATTCAATTTGTCTAATATTTTTTGATCTATCCTTTAGATATTCTTTATGAAATAAAATATGAATATTTAGATTAAAAAAAATCTTTACCTGGATCCTGGTACTTCATGTAGCAGAGCAAAAAACCTAAAACCTTTTATATCACTTTTTATTATGTCAAACACCCATAGATAGAGAAAGGTGTCCATAGATTTTTAGCATTACACTCAGAAGTTTTTGTGTCTATGCCTATGTTCATTACTGGGAGATTTAGCATGAGTTCAACAAAACTTCCAATGGCATTTTGGATGCAACTAGTTTAAGAACTTAAGGAAATGGACTATGTTCTAATTTGCAAATACCTCAAGCCTTTCAAAAACACTGAAACTATAAAGCACTATATTAAAAAAAAATCATCCCATTTCTTACATCATGTAGATGTCCATAAATACCCATCAGGTGAATTAATATTATTTGGTAAGTATGACTCCTCAGTTTTTCCATAATCTACAGTACTGAATAAATGAATAGTAGTACTAGAGATAGAACATCAGCATTCACTGTAATCTAAGCACCAGTTTTCATCTTTCTATACATAGGTAGGCTTCTGTTTACTGAAGTTCAATATTAGTTAACTTTTCATCATATTCTAATAGC
Organism: Geosciurus inauris; assembly: GCA_004024805.1. Lineage (NCBI taxonomy): Eukaryota > Metazoa > Chordata > Mammalia > Rodentia > Sciuridae > Geosciurus > Geosciurus inauris. Next base: position 37,055 of record PVHX01012600.1, read on the forward strand.
ACAGTCACAAATCAACCTCTCTGTATAGACTAACCCAGGAGAAACCAAAGCCAAAGCTCTAAACTTTCAATTTTCTTTATATTTCTGTAAACATATAAAAGAAGGAACTTAAGGATAGACTAAGTACACTGTGAGCTTGTCTTTGCCATCCCTTTCCGTGGTGGAATACAATATGAACTTTGATGAGCAAGAGAGGAAAGTCAAGTGCATTTCTACCTTCATCGGTTTAAGATTCTTATTCTTGAATTTCATTCGTTTGGTATGAAGTAGAGCTCTCCACATATCTCACAAGCTTTTTCCACTCATATGTCCCAACTCCCCCACCTGTGTGTAGCAAGAATCAGAAAGGGAGGTTCCAAGACTCTGAACTACTCTGATTTATTCTTTCATCTTATTATTCCATCCCCTATACCAATATTTATAATCAAATTGAATTCCTCATTCTGCTTCCTAAGCCTTGCTCTTAATCCTTTCACTGCCAGGCTCAGAGATCCAGCCCTAACTTTCCCTTCAGCCTGTTCATTTCTAATGTTCCAACCGGGCACTTTAAACTGAAGTGCAAACTGGTGTTAGGGAACATGAGAAGAAACAATCAGACAATAAGAATCTTGGGCAAATAGTTCAAAAATTATCTTCTGTTCATTAAAAAATGACATACTCTGCTGACATTAAAATTGCATAGATTAACACAAATTCACGTGAAAAGATCATTTAAAAAATATATTGAAGCCAGGCACAGTGGTGTACGCCAATAATCCCAGCACTTTGGAAAGCTGAGACAGGAGAATCATGAGTTCGAAGCCAGCCTCAACAATGGTGAGGTGCTAAGCAACTCAGTGAGACCCTGTCTCTAAATAAAACACAAAATGGGGCTGGGGATGTTACTCAGTGGTCGAATACCCCTGAGTTCAATTTCCAGTACCAAAATATATATATATATGTTAAATATGATATCATATTTTAAAAATATATATATAGGTTAAATATAATATCATTGGACTGGGGATGTAGCTCAGTAGTAGAACACTTGCCTACTATGTACAAAGCTCTGGCTTCAATCCCTGGCACTGCAAAAAAAAAAAAAAATACGTGTGTGTGCACACACACACACACATACACATACACACATATATCATTGTAAAAAAAACTGCCAAGTGAATATATATGTGAAAAATATGGAAAAATTATGCTATGCTTTCAATTATTATCTCTAAGCAGTATCAAATAGAGTTCATTTTCCTTTTATAAAGATCATTTTTGTTTCTGAGTTTTTAATAAGTAGATATTATATATATATTTACTTTTAAGGATAATAAATGAGAAAAAATTTTATTTAAGACTTTTTTAAAGCAAAATCACATCCATAGAACCAAGTGTAAAACTGGGAAGACTTATCAGAACTTGGAGATTCATCATATAAAAACTCATAAAACTTTCTACTTCAAACAATTAACATCTTATCCCCTCTATTCCAGGTAATTAAAGGTGTATTTTCAGTAATTAATTTTAATTTTCCCAGTCCTTAGATTATTCATTTTGGATAATTGAGAATTGATTAAATATAACATATAACATGTAAAATATAATGTATGTAACCTAATATGATATAGGATAAATTTGGACTATAAATTACATTATATATTGTTTATATACATAAGCCACTAGTTATGTTTCTGCATGAATACATATCATAATTTTTGAAAAATGACATTTAAATCTCCTGATAGAAATAATACTATTGTTTGGAAAATAAACTACATCCTTGTTCATATAATTTCAACCATTCTTCCTAGTTATATATAGACATAAGTAAATATTAATTCATTGACCTCCCTCAAAGCAAACACTATTTTTTCATGGCTCAGAAGCATAAGGAAACTTATGGAAATTCCATGTAATCAGCTGGTAATAGCACTCATTCTGAAAAAGATCCTTGGGAATTAAGTAGCATTTCATCAAGTAAATTTACTGTACTCAAATTACCAGAATTGATTTGTTATAATTCAGCACATTAAGTGCATCAGTCAGTCTTGTATTGCTATAATGAAATATTTGAGACAATTAATTTATAAAGAGCAAAGTTTTTTCTTGGCTCACAGTTCTGGAGGTTCTAGCCTATAGAACAGCAGCCCCATTTTCTCTGGGCTGCTGATGAGCACATGAGAAAACAAAATGCTAAGATGAGATAAGAGAGAAAGAAAGGGAGGAAGATATACTGGGGTTCCACAGTCCCTTCAAGGGCATACACCCAGTGATCTAAGGACCTCCCACTAAATCTCATCTCCTAAGGGTTTTGCCACCTGATTATGCTATCCCTGGAAAGAAACTTTTAACAAAAGAACATTAGGGGACACATGCCCAAACCACTAAATATCAACACTTCCTTTAGCAAACTTCCTCTGCCAACAGCCCTCTACTATGCATTCTGTAAATTCAGACATCACTCAACTACAACAGGAGATGATTTCTCAGAAATAATTCTTTGTTCTAATTCATTATATGTGACAGTAGAATACATTTTGGCACATCATATATAAACAGAGTATAACTTCTCATTCTTTCTAGTTGTACATGGTGTACAGTTACACTGGTCATGTAATTATATATGCACATAGTGTAATAGCGTCCAGTTCATCCTACTATCATTCCTACCCCCACATCCTCTGTCCTCCTTTCACTCTCCTCCATCTAATCCAAAGTACTGCTATTTTTTCCTAGTCCCCCCACCCATTGTGAATTATCATCCACATATCAGAGAAAACATTTGGTCTTTCGTTCTTTGGGATTGGCTTATTTCGCGTGGCATGATATTCTCCAGTTCCATCCATTTACCGGCAAATGTCATAATTTCATTCTTCTTTTAAGGCTGATTAATATTTCATTTTGTATATATACCACTACTTCCTCATCCATTTATCTGTTGAAGGCACCTAATTTGGTTCCATAGTTTAGCTTATGTGAATTTTGTTGCTACAAACATTGATGTGGCTATGTCACTGTAGTATGCTGATTTTAAGCCCTTTGGGTATAAACTGAGGAGTAGGATAACTGGGTCAAATGATGGTTCTATTCCAAGTTTTCTGAGGAATCTCCACATTGTTTTTCATAGTGGTTGCACCAATTTGAAGTCCCGCCAGCAGTGTATGAATGAATGTACCTTTTTCTCCACATTCTCAATGAGAATGTTTATGATTTATCACATCCCCATTACAGCATTATATCTTCTAATTTCACAGGTCCACCCATAGAAAGGAATTTTGCCCCAAGATAGATCGTACTGAAAATACCACCAATATCTAATTTAGATGATTGAAGAATTTGAACTGACTATATATAGATAAAATTTGGGATATGGAGTTGGTGCCTTAATAGGTTGAAACTTTGGAGGATGTTGGGATGGGATGAATATGTTTTGTGTATAGAAATTTGGGGCTATAGTACAGTGAACTAAGTGGTGGCCCCCAAAGATACCCTTTCCTTCAAACCTATGAAAGATCCCTTACTTGTAAAAGGAATGTTTAGTTTCTTTTTGTCCTATAGATACAGCTAACTCAAGAATGTTGACATGAGGAGATTACTCTCAATTATCCAGATAAGCTTAAATCCAATGATAAGCATCCTTATAAATGATGCATAGAAGAGAGATAGAGGATAAAGTAATATGACCACAGAGATAGGAATGGGAAAGAAATGACCACAAGCCAAGGAATATTTAGAACCATCAGAATTTGGGAGAGATGAGGAATAAATCCCCTCCTAGACTCTTTATAGGAAATGAACCTTGCCAACATAAAGTTTTTAGATTCTTACATTCAGAACTATGAGAGAATAAACTTCTGTTATTAGAAGCTACCAGTTTTGTGGTTATGAATTACAATAGCCCTAAGAATAATATAGTCTTTTGGAGCTGAGGGAGAGCAAGCCCCATATATTGGGGCATACATTCTGCTATAGTTTAAGTCTTAAATTTAAGATTTAAATTTTAACCACAGCTCTGGGTAGTAAGGCTTGATCCCCAGGTTAGCACTACTGGAAATTAGCAGAAATACTAAAATCTAGTTGAAGACACCAATAATGAATCTGCTGAGAAGAAAAAATCAGAAAAACAAACTATAATGGTTAATTTGAATTGTCGACTTGATTGGATTAAGAGATGCTGAAGATAAACAGGCTTCTTGGTGTGTCCATGAGGGTGTGTCTAGGAATGATTGGCCTGTGAGATAGCAAACTGAAGTGGAGACCCTCCTTGAGCCTGGGCCACACCAACCAAGAGGTTGTAGACTTGGATGGAATAAAAGTTGGAAGAACAAGGAAGCAGCAGCATATGCGAGCTTGATTCTTCTTGAATGGGTTCTTGATTGCTGCTGTGACTGCCTGAGGATATCAGTTTCTCACACCTTCATTCTTCAAAGGAAACTGCCAGTAATTCTCAAGGGAATTTCCCAAAGCTTTCAGGCTTGGACTGGGATAGCATCATTGATCTTGCTTGTTCTGAGGCATCAGCATCTTGGACTGTGCAATTACTAGTTCCTCCAGCTCTCCAGCCTGTGGACAGCCATTGTGGACTATCCAGCTTCTGGTTATGTAAGTCAATCTAATAAATTCACTTGGGGAGGTACTGGGGATAGAACTCAGGAGTACTCGACCACTGAGCCACATCCCCAGCCCTATTTTGTGTTTTATTTAAAGACAGGGTCTCACTGAGTTGCTTAGCACCTCACCATTGCTGAGGCTGGCTTTGAACTCACAATTCTCCTGTCTCAGCCTCCCAAAGTTCTGGGATTACAGGTGTGCACCACGGTGCCCGACCCTAGTATATCCACTTTTTATAATCATACTTCTTATTCATTCTGTTCCTCTAGAGAACCCTAACTAATACACAATCCAATTCACAATAGCCTCAAAAAAAGAAATAAATAAAATACCTAGTAATAAAACTAATCAGGAAGGTGAAAGACCTCTATAGTGAAAACTATAGAAAATTGAAGAAAGAAACTAAAGAAGACATAAGAAGATAGAAAGACCATTCATGTTCATAGATAGGCAGAATGACTATATACCAAAAGCAATATACAGATTCAATGTAATTTCCATTAAAATACCAATGACATTCTTCATAGAACTAGAATAAACAGTCCCAAATTCATTGACATAATAAAAGAGGCAAAGAAATTCTAAGAAGAAAAAAAAAAAGAAGCAATGCTGGAGGGATCAAAATAATTGACTTCAAATTATATTATAGAGCTATATTAACAAAAACTTCATGGTATTGGCACCAAAATAGGCAAGAAAACCAATGGAAGAGAATAGAAGACACAGAGAGACTCTGAGCCAAACCCCCATAAATACAATTATCTCATACTAGACAAAGGCACCAAAAACATACACTGGAGAAAAGATAGCCTCTTCAGTGAATGGTGATGGGAAAACTGGAAATCCATATGTAGCAGAATAAAATTTAATCCCTAGTTCTCACCCTGCACAAAACTCAACTCACAGTGGATCAAAGAACTAGATATTAGACCAGAAACCCTGCATTTACTAGAAGAAAATGAAGGCCCATCACTCCAACATGTTGGCTTAGGAACAGACTTCCTCAGCAAGACTCCTAAAGCACAGGAAGTAAAATCAAAAATCAATAAATGGGAGGTTCTCAAACTAAAAATTTATTCATAGCAAAGGAAACAATCAAGAGCATGAAGAGAAATCCTACAGAATGGGAGAAAATCTTTGCCATCCCCACCTCAGATAAGGTGTTAATCTCCAAAATATACAAAGAACTCAAAAAGCTTAACACCCCCCCAAAAACAAATAAATAACCCAATTAATAAATGAACAAAGGAACTAAATAGATACTTCTCAAAAGGAAAAATATGAAGCGCTAACAAATATATGAAAAAAAGTTCAACATCTTTAGCAATTAGAGAAATGCAAATAAAAACTACACTGAGATTTCACCTCTCCAGTCAGAATGGCAACTATCAAGAATACAAATAACAATAAATGTTGGCAAGGATTGAGAGGAAAGGGTATATTTATACATTATTGGTGGGACTGCAAATTGGTGCGACCCCTCTGGAAAGCAGTATGGAGTTTCCTCAAAAAACTGGAAATGAAACTACCATCTGACCCAGTTATCCCAGTTATTCCAGTTATCCCAGTTAGTATATATTCAAAGGAGTTAAAATCAGCATACTACAGTGATATAGCCACATCAATGTTTATAGCAGCTCAATTCACAATAGCCAAACTATGGAACCAACATAAGCACCCTCAACAGATGAATGGATAAAGAAAATGTGGCGCATATATACACAATAGAATATTACTCAGCCATAAAGAAGAATGAATTTTTGACATTTTCTGATAGATGGATGGATCTGGATACCTTCATGCTAAGTGAAAGAAGCCAATCCCAAAAACCCAAAGGTTGAATGTTCTCTCTAATATGCGTATGCTGACACATAATAAGGGGGGAGGGGAAGAATAGATGTTCAGTAGATTAGACAAAAGGGAATGAAAGGAAGAGAGGAGGGATGGGATAGGAAAGATAGTGGAATGAATCTGACACAAATTTCCTGTGTAGATATATGAATATTCCACAGTGAATTCCCACCTTGTGTAAATCCACAAGACTGGGATCCTAATTAGAATAAGATATATTCCATGTTTGTATAAATATGTCAAAATTGACTACTGTCATGTATAACAAAAAAGAACAACAAAAACAAAAAGTTGCATTGAACTGGTCTAAAACAGACAAATGAACCCCTGTTACAGAATAGAAGACACAGAGACAAACCCACACATTCAGTCATGTGATCATTGACAAAGGTGCCAAAGACATACATTGGAGAAAAGACAGTCTTTTAACAAATAGTATTGGAAAAACTGGTCATCCATATGTAGAAGAATGAGACTAGACTCTTACCTCTCACCCTGAGCAAAAGTCAAGTCAAAATGGATCAAAGACCTAGGAAGTAGATAAGAAACTATGCAACTCCTAGAATGAAATATAAAACCAACACTCCATTATATAGGCACGGACTTTCTCAATAGGACCCCTAACATTCAGGAAATAATGCCAAGAGTTATGTGAAGAAAGCACCAACAGAATGAGAAAAAATATCTTTGCTAGTTACTCTTCTGACAGAGAATTAATATCTATAATAAACAAATAATTAAAAAATACTTAAAAATAAAAAATAAATAACCCGTTAATAAATGGCAAATGAACTAAACAGACCCTTCTAAAAAGAAGCAATACAAATGGACAAAATATATATAAAAAATGTTCAACATCATTAGCAATCAGGGAAATACAAATCAAAACTACACTGAAACTTCATCACACTCCAATCAGAACTGCAATCATCAAGAATACAAACAATAATAAATGCTGGAGAGGATGTGGAGAAAGAGGAAGCCTTTTACACTATTGTTGAGACTAAATTGGTATGACCGCTATTGAAATAAGTATGGAGGTTCATCAAAATGCTAGGAATGGAGCCAGGCACAGTGGCACATGCATGTAATCCCAGCAGTTTAGGAGGCTGAGGTGAGAGGATCGCGAGTTCAAAGGCAGACTCAGCAAAAGTGAGGCACTAAGCAACTCAGTGAGACCCTGTCTCTAAATAAAATACAAAAATAGGACTGAGGTTGTGGCTTAGTGGTCAAGTGTCCCTGAATTCAATCCCCAGTACTCCCCAACCAAAAAAAAAAAAACTAGGAATGGAATCACCATATGATCTGGCTATACAATTCCTTGGTATTTATCCTACAGAATTAAAAAGTCATCATACTGTAACAATTAATGCATACCCATATTTCTAGCTACAATTCACAATAGCCAGCCTGGGTGCCATGGATGAATGGATAAAGAAAATGTGGTATAAGTACATGGTGGAATTTTATTCAGTCACAAAGAATGAAATTATGTCATTTGCAGGAAAAAGGATGAAACTTGAGAACATTATGTTCAGTGAAATAAACCAAACTCAGGAAGTCAAGGGCCATGTGCTTCCTATCACATGTGAAAATTAGAGAGGAAAAATGGAAAGAAAGGTAGGGGGTGAACTCATGAAAATCAAAGAAAGATCAGTAGAGTAAAGGGAGGGGAGGAAGAGGAAATACTGGGGAATGATATGAGCCATATTATATTGTTATATTGTGTGTGCTCGTACAAATACATAGCAACAAATCCCAGCATTATGAAAAAAACAAAAGAGCAAATGAAGTAAATAGAGACTTCTCAAAAGTGTCTAGCGTGTGGTGTTCAGGTGGTTAAGGGCATACCCTTAAAGGGAATAGTGGGACCCTAGCCCTCTTATCTTCCTATTCCACTTCCCGGCATCAGGTGAGTGGTTTTTCTCCACTCACCCTCCTCTACCATGTTATGCCAACTAGCCACCAGTTCATAAGAAATGAAGCCAACAAATCAAAATGTGAGGCCAATCTGTGAGCCAAAACAAACCTTTTCTAAGCTGATTATTTCAGAAATATAGTGGCAAAAAACTGACCAACATACACCCACAGTAGAGCTTCTATCATACTGAGTGCAGGAATAGGGAAAGCAAGGAGGCTTATTATGATAGAGTTGCTACATGCTCTTATGGTATGAATGTAGTGAGATTCTATAGAATGTTTTGAATAAATATTTCTCTTACCTATTGTGTGCCTTTAGGATACCTTTCAGGTACTTTAAATGTGTTCTTTTGCATAATTACCGTCAGTGATGACTGTTTTATGGAGGAGCTGGTCCTTGGAGGCTTCACACAGACATTCCCGAAGTGAATTTCCCCAAGCCTAGATTTATCCGTGCTTAATGCTGACTAGAACAACACCAGATGTGAAATAGGGTTCAGTTAAAATAATCATGTCTTCATCAGCACATGATCTTATTTGCCCAGATATTTTGAGAAAACTAAATGCCATGCTAGTCTATTTAGAAAATATATAGTTCCACTTCACAAACTCATGCTTCAAGGACATAAAAGTGTAATGTGCTTAATGTGAAGCAATCTTCCGCAGCTTTGTCAGTGCTATATTCAAATAAAGGGATCTTCTGTCCTCTCTCTTTTCCAAGAAAAATCACTCCTATTATTTCAGTATGTGCAAAACTGATTTTACAGAAGGAAAAAAATTAACTCAGCCTTTTTATAGTCTTCATAAGCATAGAAGTTGGATAATATTCCATCAGGGCCTAAAACATGTCAGGATTTTAAATTCTGATAACCCAAACCAGAAAGATAAAGAAAAATCAACATTGCCCTCTGCTTGATTTTTCCTATCTTTCCAATCAACCACCCAGAATTCTTGCACTTTAGGTACTCAGGAATATTAATATTTTATCATTTTTTCCAGCTTCTATGCAATGCACCACAGATTTGATTGATATTCCAGAGAACTATGCTGAAAGACATGCTAGCTATTCATTAATTCATTTTCTATGATCAGAATTCTGCTTTCAAAAATCAATTCATATCTTCAAAATGTATAAGCATGAAATACACTTTGCTCACAAAAATATTAGATTTCTTAATATCTTTGCTTTTACTGATGATAATGATAAAAAAACAAACTTGTTAAATATCTTCGCATTTTTGGTAATGTCTATTAGATATTCCACCATTCAGTGTCTCCTTTTCATTGTTATAAGGTTTTCATCTTTATGTAACAGTAACTTCTGGTAAACTTCTAGACATTAGGTAGTTCATGAGCCTTCTTAAACACACTCCTTAATATTTACTTACATCATAGAGTTGTTAAGATTTATTCATAGCTGAAAATCATTTTGAATTTGAACAGTGTCACAGCAAGTTAATCATTATTAATTTATATGAAGAAATGTAAAATACTGTGAAAGAAATTGAACTCTTTCTAGGACCACATGCATTTAAAAATGTTAATGCATACATGCTGATAAAGTCTACATTATTCTGTTCTAGAAAAAAATATGCTTTTTTTCTCCAGTAAAATGATTTATTATTTTAAAAAAACAAATTTGAGTAACTAGTAGATATTTATTTGTTCAAAATGAGACTCAATACACAGGTTCAGGCATTCTTATGTTTTGATAGCTTACTCATAGAAATAGTTTTAAATAAAATAATCAATTAATAGTTATTTAAAATTAATAAATTAATAACTCATACATCAATTATTTGGAAGCATAAAATCTAAAGCATTTTAACAGTAAATAATAATAATTAAATAATTAACACACTATCACATAATATATTTTTAATAATTAGTGTTCCTAACAACTATTAATAAACAGGTTTAGAAAGTAGTGGTGATAAGGTATCATAATTTTCTTATAGATAACATGCTGGTGAATTTCTGAGTAACATCTTTATCTTTTCCTTTCCTGAATAAATGATCTGTGAAAAATTATCTCTTATTTTCTTGTTTTCTGACATCAGTGAAATGTGAAAATTCCTGAGAGAAGGAAAAATTTAAGCCCCATATCTTGTTTGCATTACCCTATGTAATTCAGGTGATATACAAGGATAATCTGGGCTTGACAGAGAAGCCTGGGCCACTTCTGCTTAAGCACCCAAATATACAAAAACATGAAGACATAGAAAACATAGTTAAATTTATGATATGCTCCAAATATTCATAAATAATTTAACTCCTCAGGGACACACACACCCACAATTACTGAGATTATATGAATACAATCATTTGGAAAGGGAGTTGAAAGTCTAAATTTGAAGACCTAATAAAGTAAGACTTTCCAAATAAACTTGTGAGAAGCAACTCCAGGCTGAGCAAGATCAGGGTGGAATTTATGAGGTCTCTAGGTTAAAAATGCAGAACACAGAAAATGTAGTAAAAAATGTTCAGCTGCATAAAGGAAAATAAATGTTCATCTATTTTACAGATTTGATCATTGACAAAGAAATATTTTATAACTACTTATCAGTGTCTTGTTTGTAATCTTTATAAATAAAACATTTTAAAAGATCACTTGCTAAAATTTATGTTCTTATTTACATTTTGCTATGTTTTTTCTTGTGAAAGATATCACCACAAATTTGTAGAACATTGCAAGCACAGAAATAATGAAGATTTAAGTGTATGTAAATTAATTGGAATAGTATATTAATATGATTTACTTTATTAATGAATAATATATTCTTGGAGATCTAACTACAGAATAACTGTAAGAAAAGAAGAAAATAACAAGAGTCAGGAGGCAAAAAGAAGGACAAAGCACATGTATGCTATAATCCAAATTAAATAACTAATTATTAACCAGTTTTAGGATGGAAAGTTCTCTACTTTCAAGGTATTATTTTGAAAAGCCTTCCCAACAGAGCACATTTCTTTATGTTCTTAATCAAAAATTACAAAAATATACATGTATATGTATGTAATATGTACATATTGCTCATAATTATATACATAAATGTATTTGCATGTGTTATAAGTGCATACATATATATGTAAATCAGTTATACAATTAGAAAATAATTGCTAGTTAATTTTCATTTATATATTTAATGCTTTCAAATTATTCTTATTTATTTAATAACTATTCACAAAGCATTTCTACTATGAATGTGCAAATGTAGGCTTAATTCAGGAGAATCAAGTTATTTAGTGCAAAGGACAATTAGATGTATGAAGAAATTTTCAGTTATATAAGTAATAAAATAATATTTCAGGCAAATTTGTCTGGTTTAGTGCTAAATTTAGAAGTTTTTCAGGATTAATACTCTTTATGTAATATTAAGTTCCAACAGTATTCTATATTAGAAACACTGAAAGAAGAAATAAATAAATGAAGTCATGCTCTGATTTCATTTTTATATAATTTTTTGGTGAAATTTGAACTTACTCTGTTTATCAGAAGCAGCAAGACAACAACAAAAATTAACAAAGGAATTTCAAACATTTGAGGAAAAGTTCATTCTTGTTTCTTAGTATCCAATTTTTTAGCTAATTCTCCAAATGACTGATGAAGAGCTATGAGCTCATGGCTAATGACTGAGAAAGGGACACAAATGCCAATATAGAAATAAACCCATGTATATGCACTAAGTGTATTAGATATTATCAATACTGTATTTTCTTACATTTGTATGTAGGTACATTTTCTTTTCATATTGTCAAATAAAATTCAAGATTATTTTTTTCTCTTTTACTATTAGATTCTTTTACTATTAGATTCTCAAGTATATGTTTTTAAAAGTCTTCTATTATAACCAACCACTAATAAATACTGAAAGAAATGTATCTGAAGGTTAACAAGAATTTGGTCAAAACTTAAGTAAGTTACAATTATCAATGTAAGATTAGGTGTCATTTATGGGAAAAATGAAATTATCAGGCATATAATACACATCATGTGTAAATCATTGGAAAGTAATATATTGTATATTTGTTCCATTTCAATCCCCAGTACTTTCTCTTTCCTTTCCCTCCTCGCTTTCCTGATCCCTTTCAAACTGGATCTTTGAAGACATCAATAAAACTGTTAATCAAGAAAAAAGAGAAGATACAGATCACTAATATCAAACATGAAAGAAAATTCATGACTACTAAATTAATTCATAGATATTAAAAACATAATTAACTCTACAAATAACTATGACTACAAAGTTGACAACTTTGATTGAAAAGGTCAAATTCTTAGAAGATACAAAATATCACACCTAGATACATTTAACTAAAATCATAATGCTTTATACAATCCAAATGTAATATGGAACTTTTAAGTTTCACAGTTGTTAAAGGCAAAGTCTACACATACAACAAAAATTGATCTTATCAATTGGATCCAATCCTCAAATATGTCATGTTTACAGTCATGGCACTCACTCATAGTAAGCAGAAATCATTTCTGGCATTGCAGAAAACAAAATACTTGAAATAATTTCTTTCATACAGACCTGCCTTAGTCACTAGCATTTCACTCTTACACATTGTTAAACATTGGCTTTTCCAGGAGATATAGCTATGCAGTAATTGGTACTTGAGAGATAACACATTAGCCATCACGAGTCAATAGCACTGCAGTGTAGATTAGATTATCTGATTGTGAAAGAGGAAGAAGGCAAAGAGCTTGGACAAAGATGAATTGAGTAGAATAAAAATAAAAGCATAAATTGTGCAGTCATTCTTTAAGTTAAATTCCCTCAGCGAACATTATAGCCTGTAGTTCTTGGTAGTCATACCTCATAAACATCTCATTCTGTTTTCTAATATATCTCAAATGGACTTTTCCCTTCAGATCATACAATGATTCGCAAATCCTTTAAAGAAGTGTGTCTGTCACACTGCCATGTACCACATTTGCACATGTTGTTCCTAAATGGACACCCCTCACTACTTTACCAACCCAAATCTACTCCATTTTGGGTATTTCATGAAGCTTTCTGGCTGAATTGCTCCCTCCAGATATAGCATTCTGTGATTGTGTCTAGCATACTATATAATGTGGAATACAAATTAACTATTAGTAAGTTATCTGTTGGGTTGAGGACGTCTTGTGATGCAGGCATATATTTTGTCTTGTTTTGTTTTTTCATCTTAAGTCATAAACATCTAACCTGGAATTTGAATTAAGGAATCCAAAAAATATTTGTTGATGAAAAAAGATTTGAAGAATTATAAACTTTAAGTTGAGAAGTTGTGTAAATGTGCTCTTTTAGGGGAAAACCAGTTTGTAATAAAAAGCAAATAAGTCAGTCATGAGAGCCTGTGGACAACTAATAAGACTAGTTCACACAATAGCCACACCGCATCATGGGCAGTACAGCCCCAACAATGAGTTTGGTACTAATTACAATCCTGAAGAAGTGCATAAATAGGAAAACATGTCAAGAGATCTGGCAGAGCTTCCAAAAACTTGAACCATGAAGGTTTTTAGGAGGTCAGAAGAAATGTGAAGAATTAGGAAAAGGTATTCATTCTTAATTAAGAAACCAGGAAAGGGCAGCTTCCAAGTGTTTCAAGATATCTACTAGGTAGATATCCATCCAGCACACACCAGAAAAATCAAAGAGATGGAAGACATGGTTGGGACATTAAAGACTGAGTAGGAATAAAACAAAATATCCTGATAGAAATCTTAGAAGCACGTTTTGGAGACTAAGGCTCCCTTGTAAGGCTTGACATAAATTTCATGAAGAAATTGCCTGAGCTGAATGATGTCATGCTCATTAGTGCAACTGATTGCTGACAAGATTGGGCTGAACTGATGGACATCATGAAAAGAATTAGAGTACTCCCTTCCCCCACAAAACCATCTAGGAACAGATTGTAAAGAAAAGCCTGGGAAGATTCACTGTTGGAAAAAATCTAGGTTATCAATTGTTGTCATTTATCAGTATCTCTTAATATTTTATGTATGTTTTATAAAAAGAAAAAATATAGTATATAGAGAGTGTACTCCTTTCTGTAGAATAGCCAGTAGGAGCAAAATGAAAATGCAAGTCAGATTATTCATGTGATGCTGGAGAGGAAAAAAAGGGGGGGGATGAACAAGGAACCTGGAATTGAGAATTAGTTCTTGGGATTAAAAATCAGAAGTGTATCATGAGTTATAAATGAATAAGTGAAAGAATGAAAATGGGCGTGCTCTACATGTCATCCCATTGCCAGATTTCACAAGTGTAATCTCAATTACTTCTCTCAAAAATGGTCTGGGTTAGGGATCACCAGCTCCATTTTGCAGACAGAATCACTCAAACTCAAAAAATGACTCAGCTGAAATCACCCAGTCAGAAAGGCACAGATCTGTGTCTGAGAGCCAGGTTTTCTGATTCCAAGTGTCATTCTGTTTCCTTCACTCTTTTCTGCTTCTATTCTTTTATTGTGCTTAAAAGTGTATGGGTCCTGGGGGGTGTGAGATCTCTGAGATGGCTGAGCAAAAAACAATAACAAGAGATAATTTCATCTGTGCCTAAATTTAGCTGGGAGCCAAAACCCAATTAAAATTAAAAATGTATTTAGAATTATTCTTGGAATTATTTGGCTTTTAAATCTTTTTGGAATAAGCTTATCAATTATTTCTTATTTGAAACTATTAATGTTCAATTGTCATATGATAAAATTTGTTAACATTTGGTGAAGCATTTAATTTTTAGCATCCTTTCAGTTAATTGCTATGAATACTGATCCCAGGAAACTCTGTTTATGATATATAAAATTAATTTTATAACATTGAAATGTATCTTGTTTATAATTTGCTAATTTGAGGCTCTGAAAATCCATTAAGAACTTACCCAAAAAAACTGTAACCGTTTTGTCCTGAGTAAAAGAAAAAGCGAAGAGCACTGAGCACACTTTCACTAATGTTTTCTTCAGTATTTAGAGATGGGCTTAGGAACAAGTTTATCAGAGATCGTCAAAATAGATCATTTAAATGATTTAATTCAAAATTGCCCAGGGAAAGTGAAGTACTAGTCCAAGAACACTGACCAAAAAGAAAAGCCTTGGGAAAATAGTCTCTGAAGTGAAAGAAATAATCAAAACCTTTTGCATAAATTAATAGGGTATGAAAATAAAACCCAAGAGTTCAAAAGTTAGAACATAACAGAAGGCAAAATAACATCTACAATGTGTTCTCAGGGAACACAAGTATGTATACATATGTCTACACACCTACTGCAGTGGCTTATCATATTAATAAGGCTATTTTTAGATCTTTGGATTTCTAAATAGATTAATCAAAGCCATTTATTCAAAAGTACAGAAATTTGGGGTTTTTTTTAATATAATCATTTCAGTTTTTCAAGTTAAATTATCAAAACTTTTCACAAAGCCTTTCGTACATTTTCAGTTATAGAAGACTTATTTATGAATCACAGCAAACCAACAGGGCTTTACTTATTACTTACTTTTCTATTATATAAATGCTATAATTTAAAACAAACAGAAAGAAATCTAGGTGATAGTGACAATTAAATGTAATTAAACAAATGAAGCAATTAAGACTAATTATATAAATAACACGTGAAAACATAAAAATATGTGTATAATTTAAAATTTTCTCTCTGTCCTCTGAAAGAGCAATTTAACTACTTTGTTAACCCCATTTTGGTTATATAAATTTTGTCAGCTACATTTTATATGGCTTTAAAGAAAAATAAATATAAGATATTTTAAAAGATGAAAATGAATATAGACTGAGTACACCAGTATTATCTCTATTTAATAAAAATTACTTTGACAATGTTTCTATTTGTCCTCTGATACCCTAGAATGTTTTCCTATCTCTTTTCTAATGATGTGCTCTGAACTGCCTACAGCATCAGAGGACAAATTTCTGTTCTTTCCCGTAGCTTTCATGGAGTGGTAAAAAATTGTACCAAACAGGAAGTTCTCTTTGTCTAGTACTTAGCCCTTATCAAGCTCACATTACACTGATTCCTGGTGTCAGTCAACTATGATGACATCAGTGTAAATTTATTCCCAACAAAGTGTTTGAGCATACATTAAAATTGTATGCTCAAACATTAAAATTGTATTTAAAATTGTATTTACTAGCAAACATGCTTTTAGACTTTCGAGGATTCATTTTCAGCTCTTTAAAAATATCCTTCTCCTTTATATCTTAGTCAGAAAGTTCTTTGACATAATTAAGTTTATCATGCAACTTCCCCATGTTTCAAAGGTCCTCACTTTGAAGGTTTCTAAGCACACTGGATGTTATCATAAGGCAAACTCAAGAAAAAATTGTTTTCAAGCATAATGGTAATTTGATTTTGTTAAGTTTGAATCTGTATTTTAAATAACTGGCAGTTTTAATGAGAAAAGTGGAAAATTAAGTTTAACTTCATTGCCTTTGGCCAAATCTTTCTGAACTCAGAACTGAGTCATTTTCTCTGCATGAGTCTCTATCAACTACGCATGTCCTTAACTCAGGTGCAGTCAGCACATCATTTTTTGATTGTCCTGCACTTTTGTCAAAGATCAACAAGTGTTTGGAGGAAATAGCTTATACTTTTCTGTTTTACTATAATCTTTTTATTCATTCTTATCCTCCATATTGCCTCCAAATCAGAGAAATATATGTTTTTCTTTTGTCCCATACCTTGAAACCCTGATTTTTGAAAAGCCAACATTTTAATGTATTTTTTATGTTGAGCAACATTAATAGACATTTGAAGGTGCATACCAAGGAGGATATTTTCTTTTATATTCAAAAGAGAAAAATTTGTGTTCTTTTTCATGTTCTGAGTAAACTAATAGTACCAAAACCTTCATTATGAAGCTTCAATATGGCAGACAAGCAGATACCCGCCCCCCCTTTTTAGCCATGTGCTATAGATGATGTACAGACCAGTTAGCTGGAAAAATATTTTTATTTCTTTGATAAAGCATTTGTTGGATGCATGAAATTATCAAAATTTATATTTTTATTGTTTGCTAAACAAATAGACATAGGAGCAAAGTCAAGTTTGTATATGGACAAGATGTCACAATCTTTTGTTTTCCATTTTATGATGTTTCATTAGAATCTTCATAGAAATTATAAACACCATATGAAACTTCACTTTTCAAAGTACCTTAGAGGTAACAGAAATATTTTGTTGTTAATTTGATCCCACACATCACTTGTCCCACTGTAGAAAGTATGGTCCTTGTTAATATCTAACAGAATCGGATTTATACTGTAAGATGTATATTCATCTGTCACCAAAATCTTTTTTTGTTTTTCTACATTTTATTTTCAACTCCTGAATCATTTAATATCTTAGATATTTTCATAGAACCATCTAGGGAATGCCATGATAATGCACACTCATTGTTGTGATCTGCTCAGAGTAATTCAGAGGTCACCATTTTTAACTTACCATTGGTATTTGGGGTAGATTAAAAAGTTCTTACATTGTTTTGGAAATAATTACTTATCTCAAAACATTCTTGTGAGATTCAATCTTTATGTTTGTTTTCCCATCCTTTTCTCTACCATGACCAATCCCCAATTCATTTCTGTATATTTTGCCAAATAATTTTTGGGTCATTTATCTCTTAAGCAATTGTGTGTTTCCTTCTTTATGTCCTGAAATTATGAAGTTTTTTCAGTTATACATGACAGTAGAATGTATTTTGAAATATCATACATACATGGAATATGACTTTCAATTTTTATGATTGTACGTGATTTGGAATTACAATGGTCATATTCATATATGAACATAGGAAATTGATGTCCAATTCATTTTACTATCTTTTCCATTCCCATCCATCCTCCCTCCCTCCATTCCCCCCTACCCAATTCAGTAAACTTCCACTCCTCCCTCCCCCTGACTTTTGTGAGTCAGCATCTGCATGTCAGAGAGAACATCCGGCCTTTGGTTTGGGGGGATTGGTTTATATCACTTAGCATGATAGTCTCCAGTTCCATCCATTTGCTGGAAAAGGCCATAATTTCATTCTTCTTTGAGCTGAGTCATATTCCATCATGTATATGTACCACATTTTCTTTATCCATTCATGTGTTGAAGGTCATCTAGGTTGGTTCCATAGCTTAGCTATTATTTATTGAGCTGTTATAAACATTGATATGACTACATCACTATATCATTCTGATTTTAAATCCTTTGGGTATATGCTGAAGAGTGGGATAACTGGGTCAAATGGTGGGTGCATTCCAAGTTTTCTGAGGAATCTCTATACTTCGTTCCAGAGTGGTTGCACAAATTTTCAGTCTCACTGGCAATATATAAGTAAACTTTTTTCCAAACATCCTCACCAACATTTATTATTACTTTTATTCTTGTTAATTGCCATTCTGACTGGAGTGAGATAAAATCTCAGTGTAGTTTTAATTTTCATTCCTCTAATTGCTAGAGATATTGATACCATTCACATTTCTTCTTCTGTAAAGTGGCTGTTCAGTTCCTTTGCCCATTTATTGATTGGATTATTCTTTTTTTGGTGTTGAGGTTTTTGAATGTGTTATATATCCTGGAGATTAATGCTCTACTTGAGGTGTGGTAAAGATTTATTCTCACTCTGTAGACTCTCTCTTCACATTATTGTTTCTTTTCCTGAGAGAAAGCTTTTTAGGTTGAATCCATCCCAATTATTGATCTTTTATATTATTTCTTACATTTTAGGAGTCTTGCTGAGCAATTTGGTTCGTAAGCTGACATAATGGAATATGCATCTATTCTTTTCTTCTACTAAGCTCAGGGTCTCTGGCCTAATGCATAGGTCCTTGATTCATGTTGAGTTGATTTCAATGCAGGGTGAGAAATGGGGGTCTAATTTCATTTTATTACATATGGATTTCTAGTTTGCCCAACACCATTTTTTGAAGAAGCTATTGTAAAGCCAAACAACCAGATGGAAGTAAAACAGGACCGGAACAGGCTTTATTCTGGGAGGAACACTCCCGGGCCACCCTCCCCCCCGGTCACCAGGCTTGAGGGAGCGGAAAATGGCACTGGAGCCTATGGCATACAGAATTTAAAGCGCCCCCTGTCCAGAAAAGGAAGGCTGAAGGCAGGAAGAGGTGTTGGTTTAGAGTCCAGTGTCCTCTGAGATTGGTTGGGGGAGGCTGGTGAGGTCTGAGTCCTTCCGGAATGAGCCAGGAGTCATGGCGGCTTTCATGTCGGAGGTTTGTATCAGCTACTGAGGGCTGCCATGTTGGCATGTTCGACGCATGCATACTGCGTTCATCACGCGCGACTGACAGTGGTGCTCCCGGCAGTGGGGAGTGGGGAGGCGGCCCCACTGAATGAGGAGGAACTTTCAGGAAGTGCCCCAGGGGCAGGGCGCTCCGGCAGCCCCGGGCGGCTGCAGGCGCAGCGGAGAACAAGGGAGCCAGTGTCTCAGGCAGGCGGGAGTGAGGCGGGCGGCTTCTGTGCTTTGAGACAGAATCTGTTTCGCTCACCTAACCTAACAGCTATCTCTTCTCCAGTGTATATTTATGCACCTTTGTCTAGTATGAGATAACTGTATTTATGTGGGTTGATCTCTGTCTTCTATTCTGTACCATTGATCTTCATGTCTATTTTGGTGCCAATACCATGCTGTTTGTGTTACTGTAGCTCTGCAGTATAGTTTAAGGTCTGGAATTTTATTGCCTCCTGCTTCTGTCTTCTTCCTGAGGATTGCTTTTGCTATTCTAGGCCTCTTACATATTTCATGACTGCCTTTTCTATTTCTATGAATAATGTCATTGGAACCTTAAAAGGAATTGTGCTGAATCTGTATAGTGCTTTTGGTAGTATGACCATTGTGGCAATATTAATTCTGCCTATCCAAGAACATGGAAGATCTTTCCATCTTCTTAGGTGTTCTTCAATTTCTTTCTCCAGTGTTCTGTGGTTTCTACTGTAGAAGTTTTTCACCCCTTTTGTTAGATTGATTCCCAAATATTTTATTTTCTTTGAGGCTATTGTGAAGGAAATAGTTTTTCCTAATTTCTTTTTCAGTTGATTTATCACTGATGTATAAGAATGCAATTGATTTATGGATCTTAATTTTATATCCTCATACTTTGATGGATTCACTTATGAGTTCAAGAAGTTTTCTGGTGGAGTTTTTTGGATCTTTCATATATAGAATCATGTCATCAGTAAATAGAGATAGTTTGAGGTCTTTTATTCCTACTTGTATCACTTTAATTTCTTTCTTCTGTCCAATTGCTCTGGCAAGAGTTTCCAGGACTATGTTGAATAAAAGTGGTTAAAGAGGGAATCCCTGTCTTGTTCCAGTTTTTAGAGGAAATGCATTCAATTTTTCTCCATTTAGAATGGTTTTGGGCTTGGGCTTAGCATAGATAGTTTTTACAGTGTTGAAGTATCCACTAGGATAGTAGGATATATACTAATCAAACATCCTATAATTCCCTTTTCTAGTGTTTTGAACATAAATGAATTCTGTATTTTGTCAACTGTTTATTCTGCATCTATTGAGATAATCATATGATTCTTGTTTTTAACTTTACTGATGTGATGAACTATGTTTATAAATTTCTGTATGTTGAACCAGCCTTGCATCCCTCACTTGATCATGGTGCACTATCTCCTTCTTAGTATGTTTGTATGTGATTTGCCAGCATTTTTTTAAGAATTTTTGCATCTATGTTCATCAGAAATATTGCACTGAAATTTTCTTTCCTTAATGTGTCTTTTGTTGATTTTGGTATACAAGTAATACTAGCCTCATAGAATAAGTTTTAAAGGGTTCCTTCCTTTTCTATTTCATGGAATGATTTGAGAAAGATTGAAGGGCTGGTAAAACTCAGCTGAGAATCTTTCTAGTCCGGGGCTTTTCTTTCTTTGTAGGCTTTGAATGGTGTCTTTAATTTCATTGCTTGAAATTGAAGTGTTTAAATTTTCTATGTCTTCCTGATTCAATTTGGGTAGGTCATATGTGTCTACAAATTTGTTGATCTCTTTAATAT
>PVHX01012601.1:0-58425 GCA_004024805.1 Geosciurus inauris
GCTCACGCTTGTAATCCCAGCACTTAGGGAGGCTGAGACAGGAGAATCGCGAGTTCAAAGCCAGCCTCAGCAATGGCGAGGCACTAAGCAACTCAGTGAGACCCTGTCTCTACATAACACACAAAATAGGGCTGGGGATGTGGCTCAGTGGTCGAGTGCCCCTGAGTTCAATCCCCAGTACCAAAAAAAAAAAAAAAAAGCCATCCTCAGCAACAAGGTGCTAAGCAACTCAGTGAGACCCCGTCTCTACATAAAACACAAAATAGGGCTGGGGATGTGGCTCAGTGGTCGAGTGCCCCTGAGTTCAATCTCCAGTAGCAAAAAAAGAAACACCTAGACATTATGCACCTTCCCATGTGATGCAACCGGCAGTATATGTCAGACTTCTTGACAAAACAAAAAGCCCTGAATCTAATCAAGACATATGGGAGACAAAGTAACAAGTTAAAAGACACCACCAGGAAGAAGTCAGCCAAATATAGAAAATAGGAAACTGTATCACAAAGCAAATTATTAAGTTTCTTTCTTTTTTTGAGATAGAGTCCCACTAAGTTTTTTAGAGTCTTGGCTAATTTATTGGATTTCTTCAAACAAATAGTATAGAACAAAAAGGGGAGGACTAGCCGGGCGGGGTGGCTCAAGCCTGTAATCCCAGCACTTAGGGAGGCTGAGACAGGAGAATTGCGAGTTCAAAGCCAGCCTCAGCAATGGCCAGGTGCTAAGCAACTCAGTGAGACCCTGTCTGTACATAAAACACAAAATAGGGCTGGGATGTGGCTCAGTGGTCAAGTGCCCCTGAGTCAATCCCCAGTACCAAAAAAAAAGCGGGGGGAGGACTGATAGATCTGAGGCCAAATCAACCAAATGCAGCCTTATTTGTATGGGGGCAGGGACATGCTAATTTCACAAGGGCATTTTTAAGACAATTGGAAAAATTTGAATATGGGCTGGGTATTAGTATTAATAAATTAAGGTTAATGTTATTAAATATGATAATGACTTGTAGCTAAGTGGGGGGGGGAGCCTTCACACATATTTTGTGTTCATCCACGAAATTTTATGTTGGATCAGGGATTTAAAGTATGCCTCCCACCAAAAAAGTAGCGGGCTCTGTAGCAGGCCTGTAGTTCCAGCTGAGGCACAAGGATCAAGGATCATTTGAGCCCAGGAGTTCAAAGCAAGCCTAGGCAACACACCAAGACCCTATCTCAAAAAAAAAAAAAAGTTGGGATTCCTTATACTATACTATCTACAGTTTTCCATTTAAACTTCATTTCGTTTTGATTGTTTTAAAATTGAATGACTCAAGACGGAACAGTGAACCTCAAGGAAGCTGGGGGAAGGAAGGAAATCATCTGAAAGAAGGGCCTCTGTCTTGCTCCAAGCACGCGGATGCCACTCCCGCCTCCCCTAGTGCTCACCTGCCGCCGTGGACTCGGCAGGACTGAGGCTGGAAGGAGGTGGGCAGAGATGCCTGGTCATCTTCGAAGGAGATGTGGTCGCCCAGGAAGTCAGGGCCAGAGAAAAGCTGAATCTGGAGGCAAAGAGCGGTGGAGGTGAAAGTAAAGGAGCGCAATGGTGAAGCCGCGGAGAGCTTTGAAATAAGACAAGAGGAGATGGGTGCCCCGCCAGCCGCTGCCATGCCACCTTCTTACCTTTGAGACAAAGTGCAGATCATGCTCCCCAACCTGAAGGGAGGGACCAGAGTCAAGGCTTAAGAGGGGTGCCAACCTGCAGCCAGAGCTACCCTAAGTTTCAACACCGCCCGCGGGGCCCCTGCTACCCAGCTCCGCAGGCGGCCGCTAGCCCCGCCCCCAGATGCCACGCCCCCAAGAGGCCGGGCCTCCCTCAGCCACGCCCTCCCTGCCCGGCACCTCCCAGGCTGCCAGTGCAGCGCTGGCTGGGGCTGCGGCGGGCACGCACCTGCAGAACCGGCTGCAGCGAAGCGAGGGCGCTGTTGCCCGCGCCCCAGTCGTCGCAGTTGCGGTACACGCCCTTCTCCAGGACGTACTGCTCCCCGGAGAAGCCCACCTGCTCATAGGCCACCCACCTGCAGGAAAGACGGGGCCGGGTCAGCAGAGGAGGAGCCGGTACCCTTTCCGGAACCGCCCCGGCCGCCCCGCCTCACTCCCAGAGCCAGGAGCACTCACA
This sequence comes from Geosciurus inauris, assembly GCA_004024805.1. Lineage (NCBI taxonomy): Eukaryota > Metazoa > Chordata > Mammalia > Rodentia > Sciuridae > Geosciurus > Geosciurus inauris. Next base: position 2,152 of record PVHX01012601.1, read on the forward strand.
CGCCGCTGAGCACGTGGATGGCCTGAGTGCGCGGGCCGTGTCGCACTAGCTCCACATCTGGCACTGCCGTGCTCACCTCCACGCCCGGCCCCTCGAAGTCCATGGCCTCAAACAGCACCACGGCCGGGTCCCCGAAATCCTAGGCCCCAGGCATAGTCAGGTCTCTCCTGCCCAGGGTAAGAAACCCCTGGGAGTGTAGGGACCTCAGGGACTCAACTCTCACAGAGAATTAGGGATGAGGCCGCCGTTGTAGCCCTGGTAAGACCCGCAGGAGGGAGAGAGACAAGCCCTCAGGGAGCACTTGGGGAGAACCGGGAGAATGGGTACAGATTCTTCTCTCTGATTGCCCCCGGGGGAAGTCTGGCTGTGGCCAGAGGCAGAGAGTTAGTCCAATTGCGCTTGCTTACCGTCCGAATGACCCGAAGGGAGGTCAGCCACTGGTCAAAACCTCCCCAGTGCGACCAGTCAGCATACGCGCCCTCTTCCAGCAGGTACTGGTGGCCCCGGAATCCCTCCTTCTCGTAGCCCACCCAGCTGGAAGCAGGGGGAGGATGAACAGACTCAGATACACGAAGCCAGTGGATAGTAAGAAGCTCCCCCGCCCTAGGAAACCCAGGTGGCTCCCCAACCCAAGGGTAAAGTAGGGCGATGAGGTAGAAGGAGGCATCCTCAGTCCTCACCAGCCTCCCAGAATTTGCAGGGATCCCACAGAGGCCAGGTGGGGACTCTGGCTGTCCTCAGGCTGCTGCAGGTTGTAGATGTCTCTGCTCACTTCCCAGCTCCGTCCCTGAAAACCTGGGGCTTCATATATCACAGCCTGGGGAGAAGAGGTGGCAGATTGATGGAGTGTCATCTGGACCCAAATACACCCAGCCAGCCCAGGAACTGCTCTGCCATGCACCAGTGGAACTACCCTCACCCAGGTTCTCCTTTCTTGTTCTCCAGTCCAAACCATAACACTCTCCCCACCCACCAAAGATCCTCTTTGACCCTGAAGCCCAGACCCTTACCTTAGGCTCTGCTGGCTTCTCCACACTCGGGCAGCCCTGCAGAGGAGACACTGCTGAGACTCCAGCCCGCAGATGGGGGAAGACAGATGGGGATGAGGACCTAGGATATTCTTGAGATCCCTAAAAATGACCAACCACTGTCCTCCCTCTCCTCACCCCTTGGGATCTTCTGCTCTCTTCCAGTCGGGTTCCCAGTAGTTGCCCCTGGGAATACGCCAAGGAGGCTGTTGCACATTTGTTTCCCCTTTCCTGCCCACAGATGCAGGACTGTGCTACTTGGGACCAGGAGCAGAGTGGCCCATGGTGTGCCCTGCTTCTTACCAATTTTATGGGCTTCAGGGAGCCTACGCTGGGATCTGATGTACCCCAAGCCTCCAAGGTGGGGTACTCTCCAGGCTCTAGGATGTAGGGGGTGTCTTCAAAGAATGGTTTGGGATACAGCAGCCACCTGGTGGAAGGCAGAGAGGCTACTGCACCCAAGGCCCCAAGGGACACAGATTGGTGGATGGGAAGGGAGGTTTGGAGGGAAGGAGGAGGTTTGGGGGAGAGGCTTCCTCAGGGGGACACCTCAGTCCTCAGGGTGGCTCTCTGGTTACTCTCAGGTTACTCCATTGGTCTCCCTTCCTCTGGCCTTACTCTCTGGAATTTCACACAGCAGCTGAGCAATTCTTTCTAGCACACATATCTGCTTTAAAACCCCTAGTAGTTCTCATTAGTCTCACAATTAAGCCCAACTACACAGACGTCCATGATCTGCCCCTCCTTCCTCCTGACCCCATGGCTTCCCACTTACACTGTCCAGATTGAACTTTTTGTTTTTTGGTGCTGGGGTTGGAACCCAGGGCCTCACATGTGTTAAGCATGTCCTCTATATTGAGCTACACGCCCAGCCCAAGACTGAACTTTTTTTTTTTTTTTGGTACTAGGGATTGAACTCAGGGGCACTCAACCACTGAGCCACATCCCCAGCCCTATTTTGTGTTTTATGTAGAGACAGGGTCTCACTGAGTTGCTTAGTGCCTCGCCTTTGCTGCGGCTGGCTTTGAACTCGCAATTCTGTCTCAGCCTCCCTAAGTGCTGGGATTACAGGCATGCACCACCGTGCCCGACTTAACACTTAGATTTCTTACTACTGGGCCTTTGCATGTGCTGTTCCCTCTGCCAGGTATAATCTTTTCCCATTCATTCAATTGACAGATATTTAGAGATATCTACTGTGGACCAGACCCTACTTGGGGCATCAGGGATACAATACAGAACAAAACACAAATTCCTGTCTTCATGGAGCTTAGATTCTTGGCCCACTCTTCCCAGCTGAGGTGTCTCCTCCTCCAGGAAGGCTTCTTTGATTGCCCCCATGGCTCCCCACCCCCACCTTCAACTGGATCGTGCTTTTTGTTTTTTGTTTTTGTTGTTGTTATGATACTGGGGATTTTTTTTATTATTATTTCTTTTGAGACAGAGTCTGGCTAAGTTGCCCAGGCTGGCCTTGAACATCCCAGTCTCCTGCCTCAGCCTCCCAAGCTGTGATTACAGGTGCGAGCCACCATGCCCAGCTGGTTTGTGCCTTTCTGGGTTCCTGCAGCCCTGTATCCACCCTGCATCCCAGAATCCTGGACTCCTACTGTCTGTTTACTTGCTTGTTGCCACCAGCACACTGAACACTTTCGAGGGCAGGAACTGTATCCTGTCACCCGGTGTCCCCATCACCCATGACAATGAATGTTAAATGAAGGGACTCAAGAATAGCCTAGACTCACAGTCCTGCAGAAACAGTAGCAGAAGCCACCTGTAGGGGCTTCTCCAGGTCCTGCAGGTCCCTTGAGGCTTCTGTCAGCTTCACTTGCTGTCCCCGTAGGCCCTCCTCAGAGAACAGGCTGATCTCTGGGACACAGTAGTCCTGCAGAGGAAGTGAGAACCGTGCAAGGTAAACCAGCAACCTGGAGACTGCCCTGCCCGGCCTCTGCTTCCTCCAGCTTGTCCAGCCAGGGCTCCAGGGGGCTTCCAGGAAAACCTTTCTGCCTGTCTCTTCAGAAACCAGGGGATAATTGGGGTGTCCTCTCCAAGGTCAGCCAGCTAAGCCTGAATCCAAAATCCTTACTGGACTTTTGGGAGCTGAGACCCAAGTTCTCAGGAGAACCGGCAAAGCCTTATGCCCTTTCCTTGCCTCTGGGTGGCCTGCTGGTAGAGAGATGGGCAAGACAGCCACTTCCTGGTGTCCAGCTTTACGTACAGTTCCAGACTCTGTCCACGCTGGCTTTTTTTGCAAGGGGTGGGGGCATTGCTGGGGATCAAATCCAGGGCCACATGCGTGTTAAGCACATGCCAACCACTGAGCTGTAGCCTCAGCCCCCAGACGGGCTTCAACGGTCATCTCCATCTTATCCCAGGAAGCAGCAGGTCTGTGTTCTGGTGTGTTCTGGGTGTTTCTTCTCATTCACTCATTCATCTGTCACATGGCTATGATCTACCAAGTGCACAGCACTGGTGAGGGTCACATCCTACCTTGTCCCATTTAGTCCCCCAGTGGGCGTTATTAGTTGAGGCTCAGCAAAATTGAGCAAGCTGCTCACGGTCCCGGGGCTTGTGAGGAGCACAGCCAAAAAAGCAGAGCAGAGCAGGCTAGTTTTTGTTCAGTGTTGCAACCCAGCACCTCCCACATGCCTGGCACACAGTAGGGGCCCACTCAATACGGAGTGAATCAAATGATTCTAAGACCTGCTAACTTCAAAGCTCTTATTTTTCCTCTGCTACTTCATTACCTCCCACATGAAGACGAATTTATTGGGAGAAACTCACAATAAATTGCCCACAAACACTTGTTTGTTGCTAGAAAGGTTTTGGAAAACACCAACCCTCCTCCTGGGCCACTGCCCAGCTGAGGCTCACCTGCTGCTGCCATCTGTGCCAGGAAAAGTGCAACAGCTCCAGACCCAGTTATTCCTCCTCTCCACAATAACAGCAAACAAAACCCCCAAGTGTGATAGTGTGAGGACCCTGCTTAGACACTGCTTTCTTCTGGGTCTCCCTAGAGGGCTTTTCTTTTTTTGGTACCAGGGATTGAACCCAGGAGTGCTTAAACATTGAGCTGCACCCCAGCCCTTTTTATTTTGTATTTTGAGACCAGGTTTCGCTAAGTTGCTTAGGGCCTCACTAAGTTGCTGAGGCTGGCTTTGAACTTGCAATCCTCCTGCCTCAGTCTCCTGAGCTGCTGAGATTACAGGTATGTGCATGCACTCAGCTTGTTGTGCACTTTACAAATATAAAATTATGTTGACTTTTCAAACCACACATCCCTCATTCAAAAATTAGGGGTGTCCCTGGGCTGGAAATCCCAGCCCTTCCTGGTCTCCAATGTTCTCCTGGCAGCCAGGGATTGTTCCCTGGTTATATGGCTTTCCTGATTCAAACCAGACCTCACAGTCTAGTTGACTGTCCATCCTCCAGGGAAGAGAACAGGGCTCCCCCACTTGCCCATTGCCTGGCACAGGGCTGGGCACACAGCAGGCATTAGTGAGCATCTGTGAACAGGGAATGGGTAAATGTCTGTGGCACCTGCTCTGGGTGGTGGGCAACCCTGGCCCATCTCTGCTGCTCTGACTCCTCCTGCTCCAGCAAACATCCCCAAGTTGCTCTCCAGGCTGGGTCTTGTCCTCTGCCTGGCCCTGCCCTGCCACCACACTGCACAGTCCCAGGTCCCTTTCTTTCCCAGTGCCTCCAAGGTCAGGAACCTCCAGGTCAGTCCAGAATAAGCCTCCTTCTGCCCCCTGCCCCCTATGATCTCTCCCACTCTAGGCACTTGATGCTGTCCCCCTCCACAGGGTCCAGGGAAGATGAGGCAACATCTGTTCCCAACCCTAGCCCACTTACGCAGACAGCCCTTCTTAAGGAGCCGATGCCTTGGGCACTCCATGCTACCTCCGGGGCTCTGAGGTCCATGTCTCCTTCAGGCAGGACCAGCTTCTGGCCCTGAAACTCGGGCTGTTCATACAGCATCCAGCTGTGGGCACAGAGAGCCCAGGGTCACAGGTGGGGAGGAGGCTGTACCCTCAGCTGATGGAGTTTCGCCAGGCTCACTGCCCTCTGCACCTCCAGGTGCACACCCAGGCCCCCCGCTGGGTGCTTCCCACTCACCAGCCTCGCACCACCCTGACAGAGGCAGCGGCCCAGCCTGAGGCATCGGCAGTGTCTTCCCAGACCTCTCTGCTGCTGCCCTGACAGCCAGGCTCTGAGAAGATGATCACCTGAGAAGGGCAGCAGAGGTCCTCAGGCCCTGTCCCCTGGCCAGGTCTCCTGCCGCCCCACCTACTTGCCTCACATCCTACCTTCCCGGGCCTGGTGTTCAGCTTGCCCTGGATCCTCGGTGCTGGGCTCTGGAACAGAGTAGGTGATGAGAAGTCCCACAGGGTCACCTGTCTCCCCACAGCTTGCCATTCCAAGGGCCCCATGTCCTCCCTAGTGTCCTTTACCTCAAGGAGCTGGCCCACAGAGGGTGCCACCCTTGTTTCCAACACCAGGGCTTCATCTCCGTGCCCCAGAGCTGGGTGCCTCTCACTCCCCTCCCCAGGCTTACAGGATACGAGAGCCACCAAGCCCTTTGGAATCCACAGTGCAAACTTGCTGTGCAGGTAGGGAGACTGAGGCCCAGAGAAATATGGCTTACTGAACTTCACCTTAGACCAAGCCTCCCACCTCCAGGGACTCTGACCCCCAGGAACCATTGTCCTCCCAAACTTTGACCCGAAAGAGGCCAGGCACCTCCTTTTCCCTCTCAAGACTTCACTCACCCACCCCTCCGCGGGCTGGGCACATGCAGGCTTCTCTGATGGTGGCCTTCTGCTACAGAGCAGGGGCAACTGTCCTGGCACCTTGCTGAGCCCTGGTGCCCCATGGGGTGGCAGAGCAGATAGTTTTTTGCCCAGTGGTTCCAAGGCAGGGACCTCCTTGGTGTCAGGCAACAGATTGCCAAAGAGAAGGCTACCTCCAAGTCGGGAGGTGGGCCGATTGCTGGCCAGCATTTCCACCCCTGGCTCTGAGTGGGGGCTCTTGGTGCCCGATGTGTGCTTCTTCAGCATCTCTAGAGGAGAGCAAGAGACCAGGGTGGGCCTGGCAGGGTGCGGGTCCAAGGAGGGGCTGGGCCCCACTTTTTCCTGTCTGCGCTGCAGCTTCTCATCATCACTCAGGTAGGGGTTCTCCGGTTCTTCTTCCTCCTCTTCTTCCAGTGGAGGTACCTCCTGGGGGCGGGGCTCCAGCATACAAGGCCCAGGCTGGTCTTCCTCGATGGCAGGGAGTGTGGCATACATAGCCAGGTAGGAGGAGCGGGGGGCTCGGGGCAGCCGGTGAGTGCGGAGGATCTCAGGGGGCTCCATGCTCCGCAGTGTATCCAGGAAAATCTCCAGGTCAGCAGCTAAGGCCACCTCATCCTCCTCCCTCGGTAGTTCTGGGGGTGTTTTGCCTTGAGTAGAGTCGGGGACAAGCTGGGACTCCACGCTGGCCTCTGTTTCCTTTGTTACTGGGACAGGTGTGCCTTCTGAGCTGAGGGACACCTTGTCCACTGAGGAGGATGAGGCAAGGGGGACAGCGGGGCTCTGGATAACCTCTTTTTGGGTGGGAGATAAGGTGGGGCTCCTTCTGGAACCCTGGACAGCCTTACCCTCTTTGGGGAGCAGTGGGCCTCGAATGGTCTTATCATGGGTAAGGGAAGGGGAAGGGCTGCCTTCAGCCTCCTGAACAACCCCCTTTTGGGTGCTCGAGGCTCCTTCTGGGCCCTGGATAACTTTGGTTGGCTTGAGGGAGGAGACAGAGGGAGCACCAAGGCCCGGAACAGCCTGTTTCTGGGTAAGGGAAACAGGCACGTTTTCAGAGTCCTGAGCAGACTTATTCCTTGGGGAGGATGGAAAAGAAAGGCCTCCGGGGCTGGGGACAGCCTTCCTCCTCTCAGAGGACGAATCCAGAGGCTGTTCCGGCACTGTAACAAACTCGCTCCTCACCGTGGGCAGGATGGGGACAGCAGGGCGATCAGTGAGCCCTTCCCTCTTAGCAACAGGTAGGACATGGGGAGTGGACTGGGCCCTGGGGTGAGTGGACACCACAGGCTCCTCTGGGGGGAGGGCCAGGCCCGGGGAGGGGAAATGTTTCTGGAGTCTGGGAGAGGAGGGCACTGCCACTTGGCTCTGAGAAGTCTGAAGAGGGAGTGAAGTGGGGGTGGAGGCTCCCTGCCCCCGTGGGGGCTCACAGGCCCTGTCGTCCAGGGCTCTGCTGTGGTCTTGATCTGGGCGCGCTTCAGGGACGTGCTGCTTCTGAGGCAGATGGGCATCCTCTGGATTGACTGCAGGGGCTGAGCTCTCCTTTAGCTCAGCTGTCCCAGTCTCAGGCAGCTGCCCTAGGACAGACCCCTCTGTGCTGCCCAGGCCTGGGCTCCTTGGCACAGGACCCGTGGGCCGGGGGAGGCGGCTGGCAGGTAAGCTGCGCTCTGCAGGCACCAGGCTGCTCAGCAGCTCCAGGGCCTGGCTGTGGCTGGGCGAGGCCTCGGCGCAGGGGCTCACCACCACTGCCTGGACACGGGCCACATTGCGGCCCCTGGGAAGGACCTCGCCTGACGGCGATGGCCTCACCGTCACAGAGCTGCTCACCCGGCGGTCCACATGCCCTCCCACTACTGTGGTGGTCCGCACGGTGCGCGTGACTCTCCATTCCTCATGGTGCCTGGAGTTTCTGCTACTGAAACCTATGCCTGGGTGGGGGCTTGGCTCTCGGGGCCCAGGCAAGGGCACCAAGAGCTCAGTCCTGGCCATGGGGCCCATGCCTGGTGGCTCAGTCCTGGGAGCCTGGGCACTGCCATCACCCTGGTCCATGGCCTCCTTCAGCTTCCCCACTGGCCTTTTCTCCTTGGGGGGTGGTATGTACTTCTTAGAAAAGATGGGCCCATGGCTCTGGAAGTTCCTGGAGCCAGCCTCACCCTGAGGACCCTGTGAATTCACAGTCTCTTCTTCCCGCGTAGCAAAGCCATTGACATCTTCTCTGAAGTGACTGTGCTCAAACATCTCCTGGGGGGCTTCCATCCGGGCTCCCGATACCAGGGACACCTTGTGAAAACGATGTCTGGTCTCTTCTTGGGCAGGAGGCCGCTGCCGCCATGTCAGTGTGGCACTTACGACTCGGGCCTCGGCCCGGGCTGGGGGCCCAGCTGCCTCCTCCATGTTGGGCCCCAGTAGCCTGTCCAGAGGTGTCCTTGTGTCACGGTGGTCCAGTTCCCTGCAGATGGTGCCAGGAAGAAGAGAGATGAGTATCAGAGGGGGCAAGGGTGGCTCCTGGAAGTACAGAATAACCACCCCTGCCATGGTCAGGCTGGGCAACCTCAGGAGAGTCCTGGGATCTTTTGGTCTTTGTTTCCTCATCTGTAAAGTAGGCAAGAGATTTCCAACTCTGATTTGCTTCCTCAGAGCCCCTACCCACTCCTCATCCCCCTTTCAAGTGATTCGGTCAAGGTCCTTCAAAGGGCAAAGCTGAGTCCTGCCCTGGAAGGAGAGAGAAGGGAGGGCAGAGAGGAAGATGCGTCTGGCCCGCTGGCCTGCGGGTGGGCCTGGGTCTCTGCCCAAGGGAGCCCTGGGTCTGGACCTACAGCAGCCACAAATGAGGAAACCAGAGAGCCAGAAACTAGGCCAGCAATGTTCTGACCCTGTTCCTGCCAGGCTCCTTAAAAGGGAAATTAAGGAAAAATGGGCTCCATGAGTGGAATACCTGGCGCAGGCCCATTCTCCCTTTCGGGTATTGTGGTCCCCAAGCCCAAAATGAGCGTTCAAAGGGTGTGTGCTTCAGGCCTTGGCAGGACCTTAGCAGGAGAGAGAGAATGAAAACATGCCTTGTAAACTAAACCTTGACTCACAAGCTTCCCAGTGTCACTTGGAGATCTGTGACCAGACCTTGGCAGGTGTGCAGTGTGTATGTGTGCCAGCAGGAGCAGGGGTGGTCATGGTCAGACCCAGGGACACGTTTGTGTACGTCTGTGGGTCTCCATGACTTTCCCCTCCGTTCTCTCTTGTGAAACTAATCCCCCCATTGGGGTCAGAGGAGAGGAACAGTGGCCCAGGGGGTGCAGCACTAAGTTGCCAGGCTGGGGTTTGAGTCACACACCTTCTGACGCCAAGCCCGGCAACCCCTCCTCTACGCTCTGGGTCTGTTACTCCCATGAGCCTCTTCAACACAGCACCTCTTCCCTGAGGTCCCTAAGGGAGGGGGCCTGGCCCTTCTTTCTTTTTTGACCCTCCCATGATCTCTCTGGGGCTCCATAACCTCCCAGAGAACTCTCTGGCGAATTTCTCTGCTTTAACAGTAACAACAGCAGCAACAGCCACTTGTTGAGGGTTTCCTCTGTGCCAAACACCTTCCTGTTTTCATTAGTTGTCCTGTTGAACCCTCAGAAGAATCCCATGAATTTGAGACCTCATAATGAATATGTTGTTGCTAAATTATAAACAAACATTCCCATTTTGTAGATGAGATTTTAAAAAGCTCAGAGGGGTTAAGGAAATTGTCTAGAGTTATACAGCAGCAGCATCAAGACTTAAACCCTAACCCAAAGTTCTTAACCATTGTTCCAAAATCCCTAATTTATCTGGTAAACTGAGTCTCTGCTTTGAGGGTTTACTTTCTAAAGGGAGCCACTTCAGTCCTAAAGGGGCCATCCACTTCCACCTGCTGACCTCTAGGCTGCATTGACCACTGCAATCCTATTCCCAAATTCTGGGGACCCTAGAGAAAGTGGCCTGTTCACCCCACTCAGAGCTAGCCTGTCTTTAGGTCTGTGCTGCTTCTCCACGATCCTAGAGGCCCCACCGTGGGCCAGGAATGGACCCACTGCCCCAATCCCGCCCCATCTCCATCCCCCTCCCTCCCGAGAAGCTGGTGAAACCCAGAACTTTGACCCTGCCCTGTGGCCCCAGCAGTGACTCAGGTTTTTATGAGGGGCAGAGATGAAAGAGGCTGAGGCTCAGGGAAGCCTGACTGAACTCCAGGACTACTGGTGGCTACACCAGCCTCTGGGGCACGGCCTGGGGGGCCTGGACAGCCTTGTGGATGGAGTGGGGAAGCTCACATGCATTCTCAATCCTTTCCCCAGGTCAGGGCTTCCTGAGAACAGGACACTCCCAGACACCTAAGGTCCTGGATCTCAGCCCTTCACTGGGGCCCTGACCCCTCCCTGGCCTCATTAAGGATTGCCTTTCTTGGTCTGGGATTGTGGCTTAGCAGTAGAGCGCTTGCCTCGCATGCGTGAGGCCCTGGGTTCGATCCTCAGCACCACATACAAAGCAATAAAATAAAGACATTGTGTCCATCTACAACTAAAAAAATAAAAAAATAAAAAAAATTAAAAAAAAAAAAAAGGATTGCCTTTCTTCTCCTGGCACCCCTGTCCTCAGGGACTCCCCTGAAATGGAGCTTCCCCTCTTCACTGGGGGCAGAGGGAAGAGTCCCCGTCCACCTTGCCTCACGGAGTCCTCTCTCCATTTCTGAATAGTAACACAGCCACCACCACCTGCCGTTCACCTGATGGTGCTGACCCTCCTTCACTCACCATTCACTCGGTGCTAATGATGTCAGGTGATGACCGAGGCCCTGGCTAGGCACACCTGAAGCCAGCTTTCTCACGCATGTGGTACCCAGGAGCCCAGGCGCAAAGAATCAGACATCCAAAGGGCCCTGCAGCCAGCGGTCAGCAAAGCCACAGGAAGTCAGCCACAAAGGAAGCTGCTGGCAATCGGCTCAGATACCGGCCGTGACCTCTGGCAATCAGAATTCCGTGCCCTCCTCAGCCCAGCCCAACCCCGGGCCAACACCCCTGATTGTCACCCATTCCACAAGCATGTGTTCACAGGCTTCTCCTTGCATACTTCTAGGGACACAGAGGTCACCACTTGACAGTTCACCGGCCCTATCCCTGGACCGTCATGACTGTGGGAATGTTTTCACACTCCTCTGGAATCTTCCTGCCTATAGTTCCCCGCTTTTGTTCTTGCTCTGGAGACACACCACACCAACCCAGCTGCCTCTCCTGGGCAAACACAAGTGCCCATTTCCAGAGCCTTCTCTTCTCCGGGGCCCCAGACCAGAAGTGGATTTGTTGGCAGAGTGACCTGTAACCTCCAAATAAGGCTGCAGGGTTGGGAAGGGAGAGGCCGAGGGGGGTGCGGGGAGTGTGGGAAAGCCTTGTCTAACCCAACAAGTCCCGGATTCTCCCCACTTGCCTGTGAGTCACCCCCAAACTAGGCCAAACCAGTCCACAGGCCCACATGCTGGCAAATACATGCTGCATCAGAGTCACAGAGACCCACAGAGTCACTCAGCACAAAAATACACACAGACACCTACTGAGACACACACAGACACACCCAACCACCCCCAACACACACAACCACCCCACCACACGCACAGCCACTCACCTAGAACCATGAACAGCGACACCCCACAGAGGCACAAGTCACACAGACACACGAGACTGGTGCCCACATGTGAACCCATCCCCTCCCCTCAGCTCACAGCCCCCTGCTTTCCGGCCCTCCACAGTTCACCACACCTAAACATGGGTGCACATGCACGCAGACACACCTCACGCGGACCCTCTGCAGCCCCAGCCACCCTGCACGTGCCAATCCTGGCCTAGAGAACCTCCTCAGAAAGTGGACTTGGAAGGATGAAGTCCCTGGAGGCCACCTCCCAAAGTGCGCCCTAGCCTCCCACCCGAGCCTGAGCTCCAAAGAACTAGGGAGGGGCAAAGAGAGCCTGGCACCCCCAGCTCGCCCCTGGCTCTCCGCCCCCCCATCCTCCTTCCCTGTCTGCAGCCCCCTCCCTGCTCAGATCACCCGGGCAGTTCCTAAAGACAGTCTGGGCCCCCAGCCCCGTCTCCTCCTTCTTGGCTTAGGACCAAGTGCACTGGTTCCTGCCCAGAGGACCTGGGCATCCCTGGCTCGGCTTCTGCAGGGACAGCGCTGCCAAACTCACCCCAGAGGGTCACAGAAGAGCCCGGGTTCCAACAGCAACTGTGCTTAATCCTCCGCTGTCTGCACAGGACGCCAGACAAGATGGGGGCATGGGGAGCACAGGAGGTGCACTGGGGGGTAGAAACCCCATTGATTCTGGCTCCTTCCCTGTACAGCTGGCTCGGGTTAAGTGTCTCAACCTTGCTGAGCCTTGGTACCCACCATAACCAGGGGCGGTGGGTTTATCCCCACCTGGGACTGTTGTATAGATTAAATAAAATTATGCTTAGAAAACAGACTGTAAATGGCAGCCACATCATCTGTAGGAGCTCCTCAGAGCCCTGCCTGAGGCCCAGGTCCCTTCCTGGTATTCCCACAGAACCTCATGCTCATCTCTTCTGAGTTTTTGTTTTTCTTTTTTGGTACCGGGGATTGAACTCAGGAGCACTCGACCACTGAGCCACATCCCCAGCCCTATTTTGTGTTTTTTTATGTAGAGACAGGGTCTCACTGAGTTGCTTAGCATCTCGCTGTTGCTGAGGCTGGCTTTGAACTCACAATTCTCCTGTCTCAGTCTCCCTAAGTGCTGGGATTACAAGCGTGAGCCACCGCGCCCAGCTTCTCCTGAGTTTTGAGAGATTCACAATCCCCTCTCTAAACCACCAGGCAAATTGAAAAGAGTCGTTTAAACACAAATAAAAACTAAGGCATGGGAACCTGAGTGCCTACTCCTGTGACCACCAGCACGCAGCCAGCTGGGGTAATTACTGCTGTCACTGAGCGGTAATTAATAAGCATCGCTGCTATCTTGGCAGCCCAGCACTCTGGAGTTCAAAGCATGTGCCTGTAACCACCCTCCTTCCTCATCTCTGGCTACCAAATCTACTAAAAACTCAAGGCCCAGAAAGGTTAAGCAGCTTGCTCCAGGACACTCAGCACCTTGACTGGCTGCCTGTTTCCAGGCTGAGTCTGTGGCTTCCTGAACAGAACTGGAGAGTGGTGGGTGCTGCTGAGAAGGTGACACCCCAACCTGCCATCCTCTCCATCACGGGATTTCCCCTCCCCAGGTTGGCAGGGGAGGAGGACAACAGTGGGATCCCAGAGGTAGCCTGTGGGAGAAGGGAAGGAGAGGAAGGCAGAATTGGAGTGGGACAGGGGTGGCAGAGGCAGCTCACACTCAGGGTAGCAAATGAATGGGCTTCCGGCTGGAGAAGCCCAAGGACAAGCCAGAGAGACCCCAGAGCGGGCAGCCACACCAGCCTCCCCGCCCATTATCATGCCTCATAGGAACCAGCCTCTACTTACCGTCTGTGTGGGGACCCAGGTTTTCGGCCAGCCTGGAGCTCCTGCCGCTGAGCCGTGCTCCCCTGAAGCGGTGGGGCTCTCAGCCGGGGCTCCTGGGGCGGGTCAGCCCGGCACCCCGTGATGGGGCGGGGCCCCTGAGGAGGCTCCTTCCAGCCCCTGGATTCCTCAGGGCCGCAGGGGTGCGGAGCTGGTTGGGCCGGTTCCTCACCCTCCTCCCTAGGTGCCTGCCTGCACCCCTGCAGGGTGACAGTGATGTGGTAGCGGGTCCTCTTGGCAGAGGGACGTGTGTGTAGGGCCTGGGCTGGCTCTGACTGAGCCGGCCTTGGGGTGCCGGGCTCGCCCTTTGCCCCTTCTGCTGTGGTGAGGGATGCAGGGCGGGGCAGCAGGGGCGTGTCTTCCAGGTCGTCTGGTGGCTCAAGTCGCAGCGGGACCTCTGAGGCTGTGCATGGGGGTTGCTGGCAGGTGCAGGCTAGGGATCCTTGTCCCAGATGTGAAGGAGCAGGCCCTGGGTGTGAGGGGGGCCTGGCCCGGGTAGACCCCTCCGAGGCAGTGGCCAGCACCAGGTTCTCAGACCCCGCGGAGGCACAGTTGGCCAGGTCAGAGGCGCTGCCCACAGCTGGCCTCCATAAGCGCCCCAGATGCTGAGTGGGTCTCCTGGAGATATGTCCTCCCTTCCGGATCCAGAAACCACCAGGGCTCCCGACCCGAAGGTCCCATTCTGAATGGCTCTGGGTTTGGACCTGGCAGAAAGCAGAGGCAGAGACATGGTGACATCTCCCCTACCCTCCAGGCATCCCTGGGTCCCCCTGGCTGTTGTCATTGGCTCAAGAGAACAAGCAGGGCAAATCACCAGAGCTGACCAAAGGGCAGGACTCTGGAGAGACCCTTCAGCATTTAACATGTCCCCTCCCTACGGGAGGAAAGTGACACCTGGAGAGGACCTGACAAGGGACTCACTGCAAAGAAATTTCAGGTACCACGCTGCCTCCCAGGAGCTGGGGCACTGGGCCTCGCCACACCTTCCCAAGTCTGGTATCTCAGCCTCCGTGCCTGCCTCCTGCTGCCTTCCCAGCAGCCTCAGGCCTCCGGCCCTTTGGCACGCATTGACCTCGGGAGTAGGGGTTGTGTGGGCATGCCCGCCCCAATGCCTGTGGCCTCTGACTGCTCTAGGCTACCAGAGGGCCACAGCCACCCCCCTTTTACCCTTCCAGCCTAAAATTCCCACAACACACCTGGGAAGAGGTACCTGGGCATAGAGATAAACCAAGGACATGAGCGGGGAGAGGAAGAGGGTTCCTCCGAAACTGGAAACAATCACCTGACCTCTGTCGGCTATTCCCTGGGGTCCTGCCTTGATATGAGAATGAGGGGAGAGAGCTCAGGATTACAGACCCATATGAACACTGGCCCCCAAATCACCCAGGGATGGGCTTGTGTCCTTGGCAACAAAAGAACCAAATCTGGGGTCAACATTCCTCCGAGCAGGGGCCCTTGGTCTCAATGGCTTTAATTAACTCATCTATGAAATAGATGCAGCCACTGCACCTCAGGGACTAGACACCTCAGGAGACTGGAGAGTAGAATGGCTTGATGGCCTGGATGGAGGCATCCTGGGCCTGAAGCCCAGCTCTGCTGCTCGCTAGCTGTAATATCACCTGCCTCTCAGTTTTCCCGTGTGCATATTGGGTGTGGTGCTAACAGCACCTAGTGCTGTGCAGATTGTGTGAGATAATCCGTGCAGAGCACCCGCACATAATGAGTGCTCATTTAAACACTAGTAATTACTCAGGGTACTCAGGACCAAAGAGAGCCCTGTGGCTGCTTGAGCTACCTCCAGAGGAGGCTGCCTCTGGTCTTCCAGTGGGAGAACACTGATCATGTCCAATTCATGACTTGGGTTCCCACTGCAGAGGGGACTCTGGCCAGAAGGTTAAGCCACAGACCCAGTGTCATTTCTGAGTGGCTGTGCCAGGAAGTGAGGAAAATGAGGAGCTGAAGATGGGCAGAAGTCAAGGGGCTGGGAGAAGGGGGTGCTGGAAATAGGCTCTGTCCCTCCATCCCTCTCCTGAGGATCCCATCACTAGGAAGCACATGTGTCCTGAGCTTCCAGGCCCGTTCAGGATTCTCACATCCATTACATCATTTCTCCCCAAAGCCCCGAGACAGGCATTATTGTATCCATTTTGCTGATACGGACATAGAGGTTTAGAGGAGGGAAGGAGCTGCCCAGGGTCACACAGTGAATCAGGGGCAGAGGAAGTACTGGAACTCCAGTCATCTGACTTGTAAGTCAAGGTCCTCAGGGCCTGCCCAGCCCTCCTCAAGCTTCTGTCCCTTCCTCCCTCCCCTATGGGTCCTCTCCTACCTTGAGGCTGACATCTCTGGTGCTGCCCTGGCCCTGAGCCAGGTCGGGGCAGCTCTGGCCACCCCAGGGCCTGGGAAAGAAGCAGAGGGGAAAGGAATGAAGCAGCCTCTCCCGTCCCAACACCATCACCTCTGGCCGGGGCCCAGCCCTCTCCCCACCTGCTCTCAGAGCCCACAACCTGCTAGGATGAGTCCTTAAACCTCCGCGAAGGCCTACATGGCAGCCTCCTGGGCTCTGACCTCCAGAGGCAGAGAAAGGGATAACGGTGGGCTGGGATCAAAATGGGGCCTGGGCCTCTGTCAGGGCCAGGATGAAGAGAGAGGTCAGTGCTCAGATGACCCCAAAGCTCGACCTTTCCTGAGACTCTTGTGTGCCAGGCTCAGCTTTAGGTTTTTTGCCTGTGTAATCACCTATAAGCCTTACAATAATCCTAGCAGCTGGATGGTAGGTGGTGCCCTCACTTTTCAGATAAGGAAACTGGGGCTCAGAAAGGCAAGTGACTTGCTTGGAGCCACATAGCTAGTCTGACTTGGAGGTGGGCACCAGGAGAATCCCACTCCAGATGTTGGTTGAACATTGCCACACTAATGGGGACAATATGGGGAAGTGCTTTGGTCCCTCCAGACCCCCATCCTGTGTAATCTGCAGGAGCAGAGGCTTGTGCCTCAGCTCAGGATCCCATTCTCATAGCTAAGAAGAACTGGCCCTCCCCTGCCTTGCTCACTCCTGACTCACCTGCATCCCAAGCCAGCCTCCTCTCCGTGAGAAGGAGGGGGCAGGCTGCCAGAGAGTATAGGGCAGGTTTCTGCCAGACAGAGTAAAGGGGGAGGGCGTGTCTTCCAGGTGGGCAGGGCGCTAGCCAGGTGTGGGCACCCCAGAGCACTCAGGCTTCCAGGTATAGGGTGGCTGGGCCCCCCTCTCCTCTCTAGGGTGAGAGAGCAGTACAAACCCCTCCCCTCCTTCTGACCCCACCACGCCCTCACCCCTCCTGGGGCTGCCAGAGACAGCTGTGTCATGATAAGATCAGAACAAATTGCCGGGTAACTTCATAGACACACAAACACCCCGTGCCTGACGGCACACCCCACGCTCTCCACAGATGTGGGACCTGTAAGCTACTGGGGCTCTCTTGGATTTCCAGTATTCACCCAGCCATTGCGTTCAGCCACATGGAGGAACAAGGAAAACAGGAGTTTTCCTTCCACTCAGACATCAGCTACCATAGATGGGCTCAGAGAGGTGAATTAACTTGCTCAAAGTCAAAAGTCACCTGGCCAGCAACACTCAGAGTTTGGAGCCTGGGACCCCTGGTGTGCGACCTGGCAGTCTCTGCAGCAACACAGCTTTAGAACAGAGGTGAGCTCTGGAGTCTAGCTGCTTGAACATGTATCCCAGCTCCACCACTTCCTGTGTGACTTTAGGCAGGTGATTTCACCTCTCTGACCCACCATTTCCTATCTGAATCACAGGGAATACCTGCTTTATAGGGCTGCCGTGAGGATTACACTAAGTAGTCCAGAGAAAGCATGAAGCCAATAAAGGTTTATTGTTATTACAATCTAAAGCTATCTCCAGGTGCAGGAGTGACAGGGAAAACCTGTTGTGGGTCTGAGGGCAAATGCCACAAACCTGTCAAAACTCATGCCAAAGACAGAGGAAAAACAGGAACATTGGCTGGTGATGTGAGAATCAAAGTCCACAGCGGCAGGAGGAACTACATTTGCCTTTAAACTGTCTCGGGGAGGAAATCCTGTGGGGGCGTCTGCCCGGCTTAGGAAATTGTCAGTTGTTTTAAGGTTTTAAGAGTTACAGGGATGCTCCACATTCCCAGACCCAAAACTGTGGCACATCCACACATATGTTTGTATGCTCTGAGACACTCATACACGCTTATTTGAACACTCATTACACTCTAACACACACACACACACCCCCTTAAGCCCGGGGTGCCAGGCCTTTCTCCATCTCCCCTCACCTATCCCAGGATCGGGCCTCCTCTGAGGTCTCCTTCCCCCTGCGCTCCCTCCGGACCCCTAGTCCAGCCAGCAGGCGAGCCAGGTGGGCTCCCAGGCCGCTGCGCCGCTCGGTCATGGCAAGGCCAAGGCCCGGGGCTTGGGCCGTTGGGGCACTTGACAGCTGGGCACCCGGATCCGCTGCCTTGGCGGAGAAATGCCTCCGGCCCGCCCCACTTAGCAAACAGCCGCCCCGCCCGCAGGCCGTGCGGGCGGGGACCTGACCGAGGTGCTGTCCATGCCCCAGGGCAGGGGGTGACCTCTGCCCAACCCCTGGGCCACTCTGCCTGCGCTCCACCCCACTCGGAGCGCCTGCTCTCTGCCCCTTCCGCACACTGTATCTTCAGGCCTCGGGAGGCGCCAGGGGCAGATGTGGTCCCCACACTCGACGAGCTGGACCTGCACGAGGCGGGACAAGGAAGAGCAACCTGCGGTGAACAGGGGCCGCTAGGCGCAGCTGAGCAGGGAGCACCCGAGAAGGGAACGGCGCAGGCAGGGGGCGGGACCGGGGCGGGGCCTTGCCGAGGGGCGGGGCCTATCCGGATAGCTTGCCTGCCAGCTCGGGGCCAAAGGTGTGAGGAGGTGGGCTTGGAACCCGGACCTGCTCTACTGGTGGGGTCGAAGCCCACTCTGCCATGGCCCCTCCGTGGTGGGTCCCCTGCGAGAGCGCGCTCTCTCGGTCCTGGAGCCTCGTACGACAGTGCGGACCTCACTCCGCATCGCGGCGCGAAAGCCACGCTGAAACCCACCCGGCCGCGACTGGCGCCCTCTGCCGGAAGTCCACCCGAGAACCCCTCTATGAAAATTTGTCTTTGCTTATAGCCTTCCTTTACGGTGATTATAAACTAGGCCTCCTGCCGCCTAGCTTGTGCCCTTCCCCGCGTGACACTGCCTCTCTGACTCACAAGACGAGGAACACCTTGCACAGTTGACAGGATCCCCTGGAGCCGCAGGGAGAGAGCCTATCAAGAGGGCTCCAATTCCCCAGGCTCTCTTTGCTAGTTCTTCAGGCCCACAGCCCTCATCCCACCTCCACCCCTTCCGGGAACTCACATCTCCCTTTGCCTTCGCCCTCTGTGGTGACTGGTGCTGGTATACAGGGGACATCAAGCTTTGGGTCATAAGTGGACAGTGATGTGGCCTATTGCCTGTAATCCCAGCAGCTCAGGAGGCTGAAGCAGGAAGACCGAAAGTTCAAAGCCAGCCTCAGCAACTTAGCGAGGCCCTAAGCAACTTAGCAAGATCCTGTCTCTAAATAAAATATAAAAAAGGGCTGGGCATGTGGCTCAGTAGTTAAGTGCCACCGGGTTCAATCCCCAGAACTACCCACCCCCCAAAAAAGTGAACAGTGATATCTTGGAGGAGCAGAGAGTGCCAACTGAGAGGGCATGGTGGTTGAGTAGGAACTGTGAGATTGAAAAGTGGTTGGAAGCAGCAAAGGAACATCTGTACAGGTGTTGGAAATGCTGTTCAGAAAGGATGGCAAAGTGCCCCTTGCTGGGCAGCATGGTCTGCATCTGGCAGAGTCCTGGAGGTCTGGACTGTCCATCAGTGGGTTGAGATGGAGGGCTTGGTACTATATAGATCATAGACCAGGAATGGAACCAAACCTAGCCTGGGGTAGATGGCTTCAGGAACCCACCCCATGCATAGCCTCTTTGTGGCTGGGTTCCTTGATCTGCTCCCAGGTGAGATGTGAGGTCTGGCGAACGCACGGCGACTTTCCCCTCCACTGGAGAAACTCAGGAGGCACCAACTTGTCACTGAGAAAATCTTTTAATTGCTTTGCCCCTGTTTGGCTACGCTTGCTTTCCCTGGGATGCTGAGGACACCTTGACCTTGTCCATGTCCCAGGCCATCTGCTTCTCTGATGATGCTACTACAAGATCTAGTGCCCCCTGCTGCCAATGGGCAAGGCAGGAGGAGAGAGAGGCCAGGGGCAGGTGAGTGTGAGAGAGGCCGCAGGGCCGGCGCGTGTGCAGCTGATGATGCAGCTTCAGGTGAATGTGCTGGGCAAGGCGACTTGGGCAGACACTGCACTGGAAAGGCTGGGCCCCCAAGTGCAACCGCAGGTGGGTCTTGAGGTTGCTGGAGCTGCTGAAGTGCTTGTGGCACATCTGATGGGAAGGGGCACTGGCATGAGCCCTGCCCTTGGGCTGGCTTGGGACCTCTCTTCCCCTCCCCATCTTGAAAACAGCCCTCTACCTGCCTTCCTGTCAGTGTGGGCCTGGAAGCCTTCCCTGGTGAACCCATGGTATCTGGCACATTAGAGCCACACAGAAGGGTGTTAGTGACCTTCTTTACTTCCTGTGTGACCTTGCATAAATGACTCCTCTCTGAGCCTTCCTCTCCTTATTGGTTAACATATGACTATTAATTCCTAACCTCATAGTTAGGATAGCTTGAATGAGTTAATCATATAGAACCCTGTGCGTGAGGCTGCGGCATCAGTAGATGTAATTAACACTGGGGGCTGAAGATGCCAGAAATTGGTCTCACATAGTCTTCCCCAGGAGGTTCTCTGGAAGCATAACTAGGTACTAATACAACTACTGAGAAAGCAAAGGCTCAGAGGAGTGAAGCCACTAACCAAAAGTCACACAGCAAATTGGAGGAGGAGCTAGGAATTGAACACCATCTGACTCTGTAGCCTAGACTCATAGCCACTATACTCATCTCTGCCCCTGTAAAAGGAGGAGCAAATTCCTGCCCTCTGACCTCCCAAGGGAAGTCACACTTGAAGGAGGGACCTACATTGATCAACAGCCCTGGGAGGTGCGTAATGGGTATGCATTCTCCAGGACTCAAACTTTACTTTTCTCCCTCCACAGACATGCATCTCAACTCCCTTCTACGATATCACTCATTCCAAGATGACAAGGCTCAGTCTCATCCCACCTTCAGCTCCCTGCCCTAGCTAGCCCCAACACCCTCCCCCTTCCTTTCTTGTCTCTTTTTACCCAGGGGGACTGAAGGATAGAGGCTCAGTTCCTAGAATTGCTCACCAAGCTACAGGAGTGTGGGGGAGGGGAAGAGTCTCACCACGCACTGGTGGGGTCGCTCCCCAGTGTGCACCAGGTGGTGTTTCTGCAGGTGGGCGAGCTGAGTGAAGCTCTTCTGGCACAGGACACACTGGAACGGACGCTCCCCACTGTGCACGCGCAGGTGAACCTGAGCCAATTGTGAGATAAATACTGCCAACTGCCCAGAGACCCCAGCGTGACCTGGGGTCCTCTCCAGGTCTCTTCCCACATCCCCACAGGACCCCTTGTTGGCATCCAGGCCTCTCAATTCCCTTGCCTCCCCATCCCCTCCCCCAGAGCCTGTCAGTCACTCCCAGATATTCCTACTGCCCTGCAGGGGAGTAGGCAGAGGAAAGGAGGTCAGGTAAAGAGTAGCCCAGGTGCATCCTGGAGCACTGCTGTTCAGATATGATCTGAACAGACTAGCAGCATCAGCATCGCCTTGGGAGCATATAAAAATACAGATTCTCAGCCTCCCACCCCAAGCAGTGCTGAGTCAAAATCTCAAAATCTGCAGGCCTGACAATCTGCAGGCTTACTAGCTCTCCAGGTGACTTGAGGCTCATTAAAGTTTAAGAACTCCTTCCTTAGAGGGTCCAGCAGGGCTGTTCACTAATAACCACTACTTTTCTCAGCTCCAGTGGATGCCAGTTTGGGCAGAGCCTCCCATCTTTTTAACAGAGATAGGGCCATGTGCGCCCCCTGCTGGAAGATGCAGACAATGACGCCCACAGCACCACAGCTGATTTATGGGATCCCCCTTGAAAAATGTAGGCTGTTAGGTCTGTGGTGTAGACTCACCCAAATCTACCCATCCCTCATCTACTCATCCCTCTTCAATAAATAAATAGGCTTAACTGGAAATTCAGAATGGTTGTCCAGGAAAGGGCTTCGCACTAGATTTTGAGAGACTCTGATATCAAAGCTAACTCCACAATTGTGTTACAGTAACCTTTGGAAAACCCTGTCCACGGAACCTCATTTTCCCCTTGTTAACAGAGGCAGCCTTGTAGGGCCAACAGGTCTGGGCCAGCCATTTTATCCTGTATCTCCATGTGGACAAATGAACAGTTCCAAGGTCACATGCCCTGGAGGCTGCCCAGGAGTACCTTCCAGCTTTCAGGTCCCCGGGAGGGGAGGTCAGAAAGCACTGCAGGGCTGAGGGAGACGGCAGGGCCCAGGAGGCAGATACCTTGAGGTTGGAGAGCTGCCCAAAGCTCTTGCCACACACGTTGCATTCATACAGGATTTTGCCGTTCTTTTTCTTCAGCGGGTAGGGCAGGGCTGCCGTGCTGGCCCGAGGGCCCAGAGGGGCCTGTTTTGCTCGAGCCACCACATCAGCACGCTCCATCCCCGAGGAGGAGGTTGGGGCAGCTCCAGGATCTGGATCCTTAGCCTGGGAAGGCAGAGTTTGGCCAGAGGCTTGGAAGGCCCCAGGATAGAGAAGCAGGGTCTCCCCCTGGGGACTGTGGTGTCCAGGATCATTGGCTGTCCTCAGCAAGTGGGATGCAGCCACGGTGGGGTAGGAGGTGTCTTGGGGCAACATGAAGAGGTGGGGACATTGGACAGAAGGTAGGGCCCCATAGGTAAACAGATAAGGTGGAGGCAGGAGCAGGGGGTACCCAGGATAGAAGGGGTAGAGGCTGAGTAGGAGCTCCTTGGAGATGGGAGTGGGAGGGGGGAAGGGGCAGAAAACTGAGGGACTAGGACTGTTTCCATTCAGCCCGAGGGTTGAGGAGGAGCTGTTGTGGGGAGGGAAGGATGAGTAGGGGGTCCCCTGGCCAGCTCTTTCTAGCTGGCTGCCCATCTTGTTCCTGCTCAGGTGGTACTTGGCTGCAAGTTTCTCGTCACTGCTGGAGCTGGCATGCAGCCCCGGTGGCTGGTACTCTGAGCAAAAAAGAGAAGACTGTCAAGCCCCCACAGCCTGGTGTAAAAGTCTGTCCCACATCAGACCTGCCCAGCCCAGGGCTGGGAAAGAACTGGAACCTGCAAGCTGGGTGGAGCCACCTGGGCAAGCCACCTCCCTCTCCACACTTCTGTTTCCCACTTCTTCACTTGCCAATGAAAGCGGCTAGCATTCCTGCTTGAGAATTTGAGGGAGATAAAACAGCTCAAGAAGCCTAAGAGATATCCAGGGTGAGAAGTCAAGTGGGCAGTTGGATAAGTTGGTTTGTATTTACAAGGAGAGGGCCTAGCTGGAGACAGAAATTTGGATGCCAAGGGCACAGATGAGATCACATAGAGTGATGCCAGATCTATGTCCAAAGTGGCCGCTGCTGGACACATGGGACTACATTGACATTAAAATAAATTTAACTAAATATTCAGTTTTTCATTTGCAGTGGCCACACTTATTTTTATTTTATCTTATTTAATTAATTAATTAATTAATTTTATTACTGGAACTTGAACCCAGGGGGTGATTTTCCCCTGAGCCACATCTCCATCCTTATTTTTTTTTTCTTTCGAGACAAGGTCTCACTGAGTTGCTTAGGGCCTTGATCATTTTTTTTTTAAAGTATTTATTTATTGTTTTAGTTGTAGGTGGACAGAATATCTTTATTTTATTTTTATGTGGTGCTGCGGATCGAACCCAGTTCCTCACGCATGCTAGGCGAGCACGCTACCACTGCGCCATAACCCCAGCCCCGGGCCTTGATCATTTGCCGAGGCTAGCCTTGAACTTGCAATCCTCCTGCCTCAGTCACCAGAGTGGCACCATGCCTGGCTGCACTAGTCACATTTAAAGCGTACAATGGGTTATAGTACTGAGCGGCATAGACATAGACTAGGCCCACTGTAGTGAGGAGTCCTATCAAACAGTGCTATTCTAGATGAAAGAGGAGAGGGGAAGAGAAAGAAGAGGATGGGGGCCTGGAAGGAGAGCAAAGGGAAGACAGAAGAGAAGAAGAAGGAAGAGGAGAGAGGGGAGGGCTGGAGACATGCAAATACTTAGGAAGTAAGTAGAACAGCTGGCAAGAGAAACTGAGACACAGCAGGTTAGGCAGAAGGCACACAGTGACCAAAAGTAAAATGTTAGGGCTGGGGGTGTTGCTCAGTGAGGCCCCAGATGTCCCCAGTATGGAAACGAAAAAAGTAAAATACTAAAAAGAAAAAAAAATATTTAAAAGTAGATCGTCTGCTTGGATCCTCATTTATTTACTCAATCAACTTTACTGGACTGTTTCACTTTGTGCTCTGTGCTGGGGTCCCAGAAATGAAGGACACAGGATAGTCCGTGCCTTCCCGGGGGTCTCAGTCACATAAAGAAATGGTGTATTGGGCTGGGGTGGTGGCTCAGTGGCAGAGCGCTTGCCTAGCATGTGTGAGGCACTGGGTTCGATCCTCAGCACCACATATAAATAAATAAATAAATGTCCACCGACAACTAAAAAAAAAATTTTTTTTAAATAAATTAAAAAAAAAAAAGAAATGGTGTATTATGATAAACCTAGAACTAGGTAAAAATGAGATCTGCTTTTATGGATAAAGAAACAGGCCGCAGGGACGCGCCTGAAGTCATGGAACTAGAAAGGGCAGAAACAGGACCCTAAGCTCAGCTCCCTGACTCCCAGCCCAGGGCTTTGATCTTATAATAGACTTTTGTAGTTCAAACTCTCTAGGCAGACAAAGCTCTTCCCCCACGACTTTAGCCTTTAGCGACAGCAGCTCCCAAGCCCCAGTCTGAGAAAGCCACTGTACACTCCTCTGGCTCAGGTATCACCACCTAGGAAGTCCCTGCAGCTGCAGTCAGACCCCCAGGCCAAAACCTGGAAGTGTGCCTGAGGCTCTGTCCTCACCCGTGACCCTGAGTCCTCTCCCCCAACCCCAAACCTAATGTTGCCCCACTTGACCCTCCCACAAGGTACAGCCCAGCCGTGCCCTGGTCTCACTCATGCTCCAGGAGTCCTCTCTGAGACCCTGAGTGGCTGTGCCCAGGGATGCTGGCTTCAGGGTGCACAGATACAGGTCCAGGCCCTGGGGGTGAGCCAGCAGGTCAGACCCAGCTGGTGCCAGGGGCAAGGGACACAACCAGCTGGCAGAGGACAGGCCACTAGCATCCACTGTGCCTGGAAGTGGCCTGCAGTCCGAGGAGACCTGGAGGGCAGAAGGCAAGGGGCTTGGAGGCTGGTGGCTAGGTCTTGTGGGTCCCTTGAGCGGTCCCACCTCTAGTTTGGTTTCTGAAGAGAAGAAGCTAAAACATTGCTACCCCACATATCTGTCATTCAAATGGTTTCCCTTTCCTTATCCAAAGGACTTTCTCACTCACTGCAAGACTGCTCCTCCCCTCCCCCACAACCCATCCTGTTCTCCCTCCCCACCCCCACTCCTGACCACCCTGGTCCCTGGTGTATTTCAGATCATCTACTGTTTATTTTGAATGGAACCAAGGTGAACTTGGGCAAAATCCTCATCCAAGAGTGTAAGCCCCATAGTATGGCCCTGAGCCCTGTCCCACTAAAGCCCAAGGCCATGGTCACACCAGCCAAGCCTTCTGCATAACCTTTCTCCTTTTTACTGCCCACAGGAGAGTCTGAGTCCCTAGGACATGGGGACAGGGTCTCTGGAACTTCAAGGGCATATCCCCAGGATGTGCCTAGAGGAAGGGACACTCAGGACCAGGGAAGCCAGGGTGTAGCCCATTCAGACATACCCGCTTCTTCCTAATGCTACCTCTTGCCCTCAAAGAGAAGGCTGGGACCCCATCCTACCTGGTTGCCTTGGCAGAGCTGAAACTCTGGGCTGGGAGATAGGCAATCCTCTTTTTCCCCCAGGGTCCTGGTCTTGTGGCAATAACCCAGTTGTGCAGCTGATTTTCCCTTTATGCCCCCACTACCTGCTGGGAAGACAGGTGAGTCAAGGTGAGCCAGGAAGGTGCTCCAGGAAGGTGCCTGGGTTCTCAGACTGGCTTTTCCACCAACATGCCTTGTGACCATGAGCAGGTCACTTTCCCTCCTGGTCTCAGTTTCCCTATCTTTAAAATGGAGTGTTGGCCTGGGTGATGTATAAGGGTTAGTGCTAACATTTAGAAGCCAGCGATGCTATCTTGGTAGGTGTAGAAATGGCAGTAAGTGTGACTAACCAATCAGAAGTGAGAAGCTGAGGTGACCTGAGAAAAGATCCTTACAGAGGTTCCAAGGGAATATTTGGATTCCTCAGGGCCACAGAAAATGGAGGAACCACCTCTTTCCATGGGGAGAGGGGTCCCCTCCATCCAAGTTCACCCAGATGGCTTTCCTGGGCAGCTGAGGAAACCCCAGGGTCTTGTCACCCAGACTGCAGCAAGCAGATCCCTCAGTAGAGAGGAAGCCTGAGGGAAGGAGTCCAGGGTCCTCAGGGACCCCTGGCTGGCCTGATAGAAAGATGCCCCAGTGAGCAGCTTCTACTCAGTCAGCACCTTGTTCTCTGCCATCTTTCATTTAAGGACAGGGATTCCCTCAGCTCAGAAAAAGCCCCCAAGACTTTTTCCTCTCAGTGACCACCCTCCCTTTCAAGCCCAAATGCCCCTCAGACCCTAAAACCCTCACTCCAGTGTCTCAGCCCCCCAAAATCCCTTTTCCTTAGCCTCTTTCCCAACTCCTCCCCAACCCTGCCTCAGGTTTCAAACAGATTCAAATACCTGGCCATTCAGCCATCCTCTCTGGCTGCGGTGGGGAAGGAGAGTGGGCAGGCAGGCTGCCTGTGGCTGAGGCCCCAGCAAGTGTGAGAGATGACAGGAAGATGCTACATTTGAAGTTGCCTCAGATAGGAAGAGGGGGGCAGGCAGGCCTGGGGGCTTATGAGACCTGACAAGGGGGAGCCTTCCTCAGGCTTTACCTCCCTGGGGCAACTCTACAAGATCACTTGGTGGTGTTTGCGGTACAGTGTACTGAGCTACTGGCATTTCAGTATCAGTGTGTAGTGGGGTGATAGTTGGGCTAGCTCTGTTCTCAGAGGACTAGGATGACCAAGAAGGATAGACCAGGGCTCAAAGGCTGGAGTTGGGGTCCTTCTGGAGATGAGGGCCAAGCTGAGACAGGAAGAGGCAGTAATGATGACAAGGAAGGTAGTGATGGTGACAGGCAGGGTCAGGAACAGGCAGAGACAAGAATAGGCACCATAGAAGGATATGAGCTGAGATGGAGAATGGGGCAGGCAGAAAGGAGGCCCAGGCTACAGCAACCACATCTCCCTATCTCAAACACATTGTCCCCTCTGCCAAAAAAAAAAAAAAAAAATTGTCCCATCTCACATCTCCTGATCCTAGGAAATTCTACTCTCAAATCCAGATAGAAAATTGAGACCCCAAGAGGGCAAGAGATAATTCAAGGACACCGCAAAATGGGTATAAGGCATGACAGACTTGAGGATGCACACTTATAAAAAAATCCCAGCCACCTGGGAGACTGAAGCAGGAGGATTGTAAGTTCAAGGCTGGCCTCTGCAACTTGACAAGACCCTGTCTCAAAATAAGAAATGCAAAGGGCTAGGGATGCAGCTCAGTGGTAAGAGCACCCCCAGGGTGTCACACACACAAACACACAAAGTATAAACCGGGCCAGGAAGTAGCTTTATAGGTTCGTAATTTCATTTATCTTATGAGCATGAGAAGATATGTCACCCCTTGGGCATCACCCAAGTTCCAAGTCTGGCCCAAAGTGACAGTCCCAACAAGTCCATCAACGTGCACCTCAGCTGTGCCACACAGGAGGCCTGGAGCAGGGATAGCTCATGGTCAAGGGCACATGGTGGTGCTTCTCTGCCAGCTCAGAGGGCTTGCACTCACCTCCACCATGGCCTCTGTCACTGTCACAGTTATTTTCCCACAAACTGATCCCTGTGTTTCTATGAGCATCTTGAGGACAGGGACCACTATCTACTCATTTTTGTTTTCTATGTAGACTTGTGCCAGGATTTTTTGGATAAGCAGCATCTGGACCTTCCCTGCAACAGGAGCCTTCAAGGAAACAGAAGGAACCTCCCACTCTAAAAGCCAAATGGCCAGATGCCTGATTCCAACCCTCTCCCCCAGCACATGATGTAGGCACATAGGGACCAGGCCAGCCAGATGCCCCACCTATATTGTGGATCAAAAGCCACTGGCCCTTAGGTGCCAGGTAAGGGGAGACTCCACTTCCAGGCTTCCAGGAGACATCTGGTTTTCAGGACAGAGGAGAAAAAAAGGAGTTCAGAGGAGCCTGCCAAGCCCCTGCTGGGCTGGTCCTGGGCTGTGGTCCCGGCTGCTCCCAGCTTCCCTTGATCCATCCAGCTCCAAAAGCCAGGCTCTCCAGCCTTCCCAGAACTTCTGTAAGCATCTCCAGAATCTTATAAATAAATCCCTTTTTTGCTTAAATCCTCCCAAAATGGCTTCTATACGCTTACAACCAAGAACCCCTCAACTTATATTCCTAGAATAGAAGATGAAGAAACAGGACGCAGGCTGCAATACCCCAAGGATCAGAGTAAATAGCTCCCTTTACAAGCAGTATTTTACAATGTGCCTGGCACTGTGCTCGGGGCTTCAAAAGCTTTATCTCATTTACTCTTCATGATAAGCCTGTGTGGTTGGTTTTATTATTCTCATGTTCAACAGAAACTCAGAGAGAATAAGGAACTCAACCAGAGTCACACAGCAAGTAGCCAAGAACTCTCTAGTGCCAAACCTCAGACTACCTCTCCTGGCCATGCCAGCTCCCTCCACTACCACACCCACCCCATCACTTCTGACCCTCGCACTTCCTCTTCTGACTTGCGGTTCCCAGTGCCTAGGCAGCCCCTTCCAGCCTTCCCCACCCTAATTCCCAGCCCTCTCACTATCCTTCTGATTACCAGTCTGAGAGCCCACCCTGCCATCTGGTGGGCTCACCAACTCTATCCTCCAAAGCCAGAATCCCAGGCCTCAAGCTGGCCTCTGCTACAGCCTTGCTGGAGGTCACAGGGGAGTGAGGGCCACTGGCACTGAAGAAGACCCCGCCCACACCGCCAAGGAGATCTATACACACCTTTGGTTTCCGTCCACCAGTTCCACCTGCTCCTGGCATTATACTCTGCTCTCAGCTCTCACCAGTCTTGGTCTCCAATCCTGAGTCCCCTGCTTGGCTAAGAAGTGTCTTGGAGGGGGGTTGAGGACAGTCTCTGAGGTTCCCACTCAAAAAGAACCTCTTGCCTGCCAAGCCCATCTCTGTTCCCATCTGCAGGTCCCTGCCTGATCCTCTATCTTTTCGGCCTCCAGGTCCTGTGAAGTCACAGGCCTAACTGTGATGTCACCTTATCTAGGAAGAAGCACAGGGGTGGGACTGTGACCTTCTAACCCAGGAGTCTGACTGGATGCCTTGACCCAGACAAAAGACCCAAGATCAGAATGACCTCAGTGACCCGAGGGGGCTTGGGGGGCACTCGTGGAAGGGAGGGAGAGTGAGCCAGGGCTAGAGGATGCTGGGGCCCCCAGTCTCCTGGTGCTCACTACACACTTACTTCTTTCTTCTGTTAATTACAAAATGATACATACTAGCAGGAAACTTTTCACAACAAAGAATATGAATGCAAAAAAATGGAATCTCTCCCTGCTCCACACTTTGCAGTGGTCAGTGAAAGCTGTTCAATGTTTATTCTTCCAGATGTTTTTTCTGGAAGAAAGGTAAATGGATTTGTGTGTGTGTGTGTGTGTGTGTGTGTGTGTGGGTGTGTGACATACACACCCACCCACACACAGTACTGTTATCAAATCCAGAGCCTCACACGTGCTAGGCAAGTACTCTACCACTGAGCTACATCCTCAGCCTTTTTAAATTTTTATTCTGAGACAGGTTCACACTAAATTGCCCAGGCTGGCCTCAAATTTGTAAACCTCCCAAGTAGTTGGGATTAAAGGTGTGCACCACCATGCCCCCTAGGTAGATGGACTTTTAAAGTTTTATTTTTATACAAACATGGGGTTATGCAATATATATTTTTCTGCTGCATTTTCTATCCAACAATGTGCTATGGCCACCATTAATGCTGGGCACATACATATCTACCTCCTGCTTTTTCCTGACTGTGTGGTATTTCATTGCAAGGACATATATGCTCTGTGGCAATTTCACTGTGGTCAGAGAGGTGGACTCCCATTTTTCTCTTTTCCACACAAGCCTGGACAGGACCTCCTTACAGAGTCAATGTGCACAGTGGTTAAGAATATTAGCTCTGATGGATTTAATCCCAGCTAGGTGGCCTCAGCAAGCCACTGAGCCTCTCTGGCTTTCCTCATTTGTCAATATCTGCCTCACAGAGTCTTTACAGGATTCCTTGAGATAATTAATGAAAAACCCTTAGGATATTGTCTGGCCCAAAGCAGGTATTTGATACAAATGGGTAGCTTAGCATTTTACATTACCTTTTACCTAATGAGGCAGATATCTGATAGACATCTTACTAGAAGGGTTAACATGGGGATGGGTATTCCTGGCCCACTTTGGAAAATCAGAATTTGGGCAGCACTTGAAACACTGACTACATTCTGGTTTTGTTTGTTTGTTTTTGTTTTAAAAATACTGTTTCAGTTGTCAATAGACTTTATTTGTTTATATGTGGTGCTGAGAATCGAACCCAGTGACTCACACATGCTAGACAAGCGCTCTACCACTGAGCCACCACCCCAGCCCCTACATTCTGCTTTATTGCTTTATTTATTAACACCTCCTTTGTGGGGGTCCTCCCAGCCAGGTATCAGTCTCCCCCCTCGGCCAGCGGGGAGGAGGGGATCCCCAGGAGTCCCCCACACGACGGCTGAGAAAGGTAAAGTCGTCCAGCACGCAATTACCACACCCGAGCCGGAGAGTTCTGTCTTAAGCAGGAACTGATTTATTGAGGAGAGATACAAGCTTATATAGAGGAGCGGGTAGGTGTCTTATTTCTGAGCAAAGAATGTGGAAGCAGGATGCACAGGGACACTTAGATAGGAAAGTGTCCATTGTCCATGTCTTGTCCACGAACACGGAAGCAGAGGTCAGCCAATAAGGGCGGGGTGATGGCTCTCCCAGGGCAGCGTGGCCAGGCCTGAGCTGGTAGCTCGGCATCATCCCCCACACTCCTTGGTTGAGGACCACTGCCCTCATGGAATGCTGGCCACTCCCACCCCAGCCTTTGCAATACCATAATAATTGCTCACAGTATTAGAACCATGTGCCGGCAATCAGGCGAAGAACTCGACCTGCTTTACTTTGTTCCATCAGCACAGTGATCCTGCACAGTGGATGCCATTATTTCCATTTTACAGGAAGAAAACTGATTCTGGAGTTGGGCATGGTGGCACAGCCTGTAACCCTACTGACTTGGGAGGCTGAAGCAGGAAGATTGCAAGTTTGGGGCCTGACGCCAGCCTCAGCAACTTATCAAGACCCTAAGCAACTTAGCAAGATCTTGCCTCAAAACCAAACAAACAAACAAATAAATAGGATTGGGAATGTGGCTCAGTGGTAGAAGGCCCCTGGGTTCAATACCCAGTATCAAGAAAGAAAAAGAAAGGAAGGCAGGAAGGCAGGAAGGAAGGAAGGAAGGAAGGAAGGAAGGAAGGAAGGAAGGAAGGAAGGAAGGGAGGAAGAGAGAAGCCAGGCACGGTGGCTTACGTCTGTAATCCCAGCACTTAGGGAAGCTGAGACAGGAGAATCGTGAGTTCAAAGCCAGCCTCAGCAATGGTGAGGCGTGAAGCATCTCAGTGAGACCCTGTCTCTACATAAAACACAAAATAGGGCTGGAGATGTGGCTCAGTGGTCAAGTGCCCTGAGTTCAATATCCGGTAGAGAGAGAGAGAGAGAGAGAGAGAGAAGAGGGAGGGAGGGAGGGAGGGAGGAAGGAAGGAAAGAAAGAAAGAAAGAAGGAAGGAAGGAAAGAAAGAAGGAAAGAAGGAAGGAAGGAAGGAAGGAAAGAAAGAAAGAGAAAGAAAACTGATTCTCAGAGAAGAGTGACTTGCTCAAGATCATAGGACCCAAAACTAGAATACACAGAAACAGAGGATAGAAAGATGGTTATAGAGCCAGGGGTGAAAGGAAGATGAGGCCATGGAGGTCAAAGGGTATAAAGTTTCAGTTAGGTGGGAGGATAATTCTAGAGATTAATGGACCTCATGAGGACTATTGTCGAGAGTATTGTAGTGTATACTGGAAATTTGCTATGAGAGTGGATTTTAGGTACATTTACCACACACATATGAAAGGTAACTGAAATGATGGGTATGTTAATTGCTTCACTACAGTAATAATTCATATATATATGTTGTATACTTTAAATATATACAATTCTTTTTCAAAAATTGAGGTTGACCCAAGTGGAGGTTACAGAATCCCAGGCAAAAGGAGAGATAAGGGAAGAACTGCCAGGCCTAAACCAGGCACAGTGGCCCCGCCTATAATCTCAGCAATTTAAGAAGCTGAGGCAGGAGGATCACAAGTTCAAAGCCAGCCTCAGCAACTTAGTGAGGCCCTAATTAACTTAATGAGACCCTGTCTCAAAATAAAAAAATTAAAAGAGCTGGGTGTGGCGCTCAGTGGTTCAGCCCCCAGGTTCAATTCTCAGTACCAGAAAGAAGGAAAAGAAGACGTTTTGCTGGATGTTGCTGAAATTGAAAGTGGTGCAAACAGACCTCTCACTATCAGGGTAGGGTCTGGGGAGCAGAGTAGAGGCCAGGTGGAGGCTTGCTAAGAGAGAGAGGCAATGGAACCACAGCTGAAGCCACTTCCTCCCTGAAAACCTCAAAAACTTCAACCCATAACCACAGCTGCCTCCAGCCTTGAGGCCAGCCACCTAAGCTCCACACCAGGTCAGCACAGGGACCTGAGAATTTTGCCATATGGATACTTTTGAAGGGCACCAAGTAAGGAAGGACTCTGGGTTGGAAGAGGGTCTGGAGCCATGGCTGGCTCAGAGAAGTGGGATGGGACTCTGAGGCCAGGCTGAGGGTTGGGCTGAGGTGCTCTCCCCTCCTCTGCTCTGTGGTTGACACCTCCTCCCTTTGCCTGACACCCTCTTGCTTATCTCCTGGACAGCTCAGCTGTCAGTCTCTCAGATGTTTCTAGTAGGCCCCAGGTTCACACCCCAGGGCGGGGCAAAGATCTTGAGATAAGGAGTGCCAGCTCTCACTGTACCCACTGTGACCTTTCAGGCCTTCTGTGGACAAAATTGCAGATATGACTTCAAGTGACATCTGAGAGCACTTCACCCAACCTCTTCACTCAACCATTCCAAGAATATAGAAGACAAAAAGAAGTCACACTACAGGGATTCAAATTCAGTACCGCTAATAGACTCTTTTTTTTTTAATATTTATTTATTTTTTTAGTTGTAGGTGGACAGAATATCTTTGTTTTTATGTGGTGCTGAGGATCGAACCCAGTTTTTATGTGGTGCTGAGGATCGAACCCAGCCATGCTAGGCAAGCATGCTACCACTGCGCCACAATCCCAGCCCGCTAATATACTCTTAACCACTAGGCTTCACTGCCTTCTATGTACTGAGATGTCCTTTCCAGTCTGGCATGAAACATGAAAAAGTGATCTATGTATCCACCATTAGAGGAATACTACATACTATATACAACTGCATGCAGAATATTCTGCAGCCAGGAAAAAGCAGGAGACAATTTTATTCATTGCTTCCTATTTGCCAAACTTCTTTACAGTCATCTCATTTAATCTTTCTCAATATCTTCTAAGGTGATGCACAACTGTAATCCCAGCTACTTGGGAGGCTGAGGCAGTAGAATCACAAGTTCAAGGCCAAGTTCAGCAACTTAGCAAGGCCTTGTCTCAAAATAAGAAATGAAAGAGCTGGGGATGTAGCTCAGTGGTAGAACACCCTAGATTCAATCTTCAGTACAAACAAAATACAATCTAATACTCTATCATACCTGCTAGAATGGCTACAGTTAAATGAATAAAGACACACACACCAAAAAAAAAATGGGGAAAAAAGTGTTGGTGAGAATTTGGGGAGTTTGAAACTTTTATAGGTTGTTGATGGAATTGCAAAATGGTGCAGTCACTGTGGGAATCAGACCAGCAGTTCTTCAAAAGCTAAGCAGAGAGTTTCCATATGACCTAGCAGTTCTACTCTGAGGCGCGTATATCCAAGAGCATTGAAAACATATGTTCATACAAAACATGCACACAAAGCCGGGCGCAGTGGTGGAAGCCTGTAATCCCAGCACTTAGGGAGGCTGAGACAGGAGAATCGCGAGTTCAAAGCCAGCCTCAGCAATGGCGAGGTGCTAAGCAACTCAGTGAGACCCTGTCTCTACATAAAACACAAAATAGGGTTGGGGATGTAGCTCAGTGGTCGAGTGCCCCTGAGTTTAATCCCCAGTACCAAAAAAAAAAAAAAAAAAAGCACACAAATGTCCATGAGGAGTACTAGATATAATAGCAAAAAAGTGGAAACAACTCAAACACCCATGAACTGATGATTGGATAAACCAAATGTCGTGTCGTCAGGCCATGGCTGTTCTTCATGTGCTGAAGGTCCTGACACATGCTCCAACATGGATAAACATTGAAAACACTGTGCTAAGTGTGAGAAGCCAGACCCAAGTACAACACACTGTGTGATCCATTTATATGAAATGTCTGGAACAGGCAAAACCATAGAAATAGAAAGATATAGATGCTTGTAATAATCTGGGGGTGAGGGATGTGGTGTGTGTGTGTTTTTAGCCTGATGAAGATGTTCTAAAATAGCTGTGGTGATGGTTGTACAACTCTGCAAATTTACTAGAAACTATCAAATTGTACACTATTTTATTTGGTGTATTTTGGCAGTACCAGGGATTGAACTCAGAGGCACTTTACCACCAAGCTACACCCTCCAGACCACCCGCCCCCTTTTTTTTCTGTTTTGTTTTGAGACAGGGTCTCAAAGCCTGCCCTCAGACTTGCGATCCTCCTGCCTTAGCCTCCCGAGCTGCTGGGATTACAGGTGTGAGCCACAATATCTGGCTCCTGAATTGTACACTTGAAATGGGTGGGTTGTATGATATGTGTATTGTGCCTTAATAAAGCCATGTGTGTGAGAGAAAGATATTCCTGCTCTTCTGACACAGGATCGCCTTCCTGGGTTTTCACATACAGACCTCCTCCTGGAATGGGGGCTCCAAGAAATGAGGAATCAAGTGAACACTCCAACCTCAGGGTTGTAAGCAAGAGCAAGCCCTGGGCCGAGTGGCCTGTGTGTGAGCACAAGCTCTGCAGTGGCAGAAACGGTGGTGGAAATGGAGACTTGGCCCTGGGCATCCCTTCCTCCCTCCTAGCATGGCGCTCTGGACTGCACGGGTGGAAAGCGAAAAACTGTTTCCCAGACTACCTTGCAACGCAGACTCCAGATGTGAATGTGGTTCTGTTAATCTAGATCCACTGAGATTTAAAAGGTGAAGTTCAAGACACTGGGTCAGAGCCATTTCTGCAGCAGTGTCAGCAGAGGGCTCTAGGGTCAAGTTTGGAGCATCTATAACCCCCTGGATTGTTCGGTGGGCTTGGGCACTTCTCCAGAAAGCTGGGACAATTGGAGTACCACAAGGAGGGTTTGGAGATGCTCTGCCAACCCTGATTGCTCTCCGAGGGGTCAGGAGAGAAAGATCTGTTCATGAATTTGACACTGATTGGGAACAAGTGGTGTGCTTAGTGTTGTGTGGAGTCTGCAGCAGGGATTTGGGCCCAGAGCCTTCCGGAAGGAGCACTTGGTCCAGCAGGGAGCCTGGGCAGGGAGAGCTAATCTATTCTCTTTTGATCATCAGCCAGCCTCAGAACTCCCAAGGACACCCTCCTAGGGTCCCTAGGTTTTCACACCCTCACAGAGTTCCCCATCCTACCAATGATATCACCAAATTTCTCCTCCTCGAAGTCTCTAAGGCCTTAATCCAGCAACCTCTCCCACCTCTGATATTTACAGATATATATACATACATATATATACATATACATACAGATACGTATCTCCTGCCTTCTATCCTATTACAGTGAGAAGAGTGAGGCCTGGATGACCTCTAACCTCCATCAGCCACAGTCTACTTGTGTGCCCTTGGGCAAGTTACTGAGCTTCTCTGAGCCTCTTTTCTCACCTGTAAAACAGGGTTACTAATATCTACCTTGCTGGGAAGGTAACCAGAGGTAACTTACATAACAGAGGGACTGACTACCTTTCAATGGATGCTCATTTTCACATCCTTTCCCCTCTCCTGCCATTTTCTTTTAGCTTATAGTATCTTTCAGGGCAGAGACAGGACCTTATTATTTCCCTACTCACACCACACCCCCACCCACAATGTCACATACATGGATGCCACCCAGTGCCATGTGTTCAATGAAAGCATCAACAGCAGGAGGCCCAGGGCCCAAACCATTCACTCCTGTCATTTTGTTCACTTGTGTGTTGAACAAATGTGTCAAGTCTCAACCAGGTGCCAGGCCTTGTGCTGGGTGCCACGGATGTAGAGAAGGAAATGGAGTCCCTGCACCTGAGGCCAGACACGGTGATGACACTGTCAAGTCAGTCAGGAATTACAGTCCAGTGTTCCTACTGGCCATGGGAGCCCAGAGGAGGGAGAGGGTGCTTGGACTGATTTCTAGCCATGTGTCTCTCCCTCCATTAGAATGGAAGTTCCATGAAGGTGGAGACTTTGTCTCTTTTGTTCTCTGCTGTATCCCAGCATCTCAAAGCCTACCTGGCACATAGTAGGTGCTCAATCAATGCATATTGCACAAATGAGCAGAACATGTAAAGAAATGGAAGAGTTCAAAACAGGAATGGAGGCAGGACAGAGCTTGGCTTGTTCAGGCTCTGACACTCCTTGCTCTTCCTTGGAGGGCAACAACCCCTAACATGGCCTGATGCTTGGCAGAGGTCGTTATGCCTTTTTTTTTTGGTACTAGGGATTGAACTCAGGGGTATTCGACCACTGAGCCACATCCCCAGCCCTATTTTTTGTGCTTTATGTAGAGACAGGGTCTCACTGAGTTGCTTGCTTAGTGCCTCGCCATTGCTGAGGCTGGCTTTGAACTCGCGATTCTCCTGTCTCAGCCTCCCTAAGTGCTGGGATTACAAGCTTGAGCCACCACGCCCGGCTTCCTTATGCCCTTTTGATCTTCTCATCTCACCATGGCCCTGTGAGGAGAGCAGATCATACACAACCATCCCTGCTCATCAGTGAGGAAGCTTATCCTTAGAGGGGGAAAATGACCTGACTGTGTTCCCATGGCTATTAGTGGCCTTGGTGAGAGGAGAACTCAGGCCTCCCAGCTCTGAGGCCCAGCTTGAGCTGCCTCCCTGCTGCAAGTCCAAAGGGCAACTCCACTCTCCCAGAATATGCTGTGCAAATTGGGGGGCTCAGCCAGCCAGGTGTCTTGACCCAGCAGGGGCCCAGAATCTTCCCCACAAGGCTATGGAAGCCAGAAGATTTAGAAGGCATGCAAACAACAACAACAATAATGATGATGATAATGATGATGGAGGAGGAGGAAAAGGAAAATCAGAACTTTCTTTCCTTTTTTAAAATTTTTATTTTTGCAGCACTGGGGATTGAATACAGGGGTGCTCTGCCACTGAGCTATATCCTCAGATCATTTTATTTTTTGTTTTGAAACAAGGTCTGGACCTGAACTTGCAATCCTCCTGCCTCAGCCTTTCAAGTAAACTGCAGGTGTGCACCACCATACCTGGCAGAATCTTTTATTTTGATAGATTTCTTTTAGCTAGTTTAATGCTAGACATCCATTCCCTCATGTATCCCTGGTCACAGCTCAATGGGGTGGATGTTCTTCTTCACATTTTCTAGATAAGGAACTGAGTTCAGAGAAGGGAATTAACTTGTCTGAAATCACATAGGTGGTAAGAGGCAGAGCTCAATTTCTTTCTTTTTCTTTTCTTTTGCATAAATCTTTATTTTATTCAGATAGCTGTATGATCATACAGGGTCCAAGAACACTCAATTAATAAATCGATATGATCAGATGTTAACGATTGGTCTTCAAACATTGTAGTCAGTGATGCCTATGATCTCTCAGATATAAAACCACATCTGCACTTCGGTGGCCACCAAACCCTGTAGCACAGCTTCCTTGCTATAAGTGGGTTAAAGCTACCAGTTTGAACACTGTGACTACTTTTTTTTTCAGACTCCTAGTAGCTACAGGGATGTCAGTAGGGGTTGGAGGAACCAGCTCAACCTTGGCATAATGCCAAAATATAGCCAGCTTTGGCCTTAAGTCACAGCAGAGGTCACCAGCACTGGGGCCTTCTCAGAGAGATTACAGACAAATTGGGCCATGGTTCTTGGATGGAAAACCTCTCACCCCCAAATCCCAGCAGAATGTCAACTCCAGCAAAGCTGAATTTTAGACCAAGCCTGTTTACCATTTTGAAAGGCCTGAGATCTCAGGTGTAATACTGAGATGCTACGCTCATGCAAGGGGCCAGGAGGACCTGAGTCCTGGCCAGAAGGCACTGCCAAGGCCAGACTGCTTCCTGCTAGCACCAGAGTCAAGGGTCTGTAGGTGCTAGGAAGGTCCAAGTTTCTGACTCAGAGCTACTCCTTCTGCCATGACCCTGTCACACAACCAACATTTCCCCAGCAGGTGTCTAGCACAGGCAGGGTGCGAATGACCCCAAACACCTAGGCTCAGGCTTCACCAGACCTGGGAATAAACAAGGACGGGTTAACAGAAACCAGCAGTGCATGCCTGTAATCCTAGCTACTTGAGGAGCCGAGGCAGGAGAATTACAAGTTCAAAGCTAGCCTGGGCAACTTAGATAAATTTTGTCTCAAGATAAAATTTTTTTTTTAATAATTTTTTAGCTGTAGATGGACACAATATCTCTATTTTACTTATTTGTTTTTTTTATGTGGTGCTGAGAGTCGAACCTGGTGCCTCACGCATGCGAGGCAAGCGCTCTACCACTGAGCCACAACCCCAGCCCCAAGATAAAAATTTTTTAAAGGGGGTGGTGATGTAGCTCAATGGTAGAGCACTTGCCTATCATGCATGAGGTCCTGGGTTCAAACTCCAGCACTGCAAAAAAAAAAAAAAAATAGCCAGGCGTGGTGGCACACACATGTAACGCCGGTGACGTGGGACCTGCCCAGGAGGATCACAGGCTCAAAACCAGCTTAGGCAACTTAATGAGACTCTGTCTCAAAATAACAAATAAAAAGCTCTGGAGATGTAGCTCAGTGGCAGAGTGCCCTGGGTTCAATCCCTGGTACCACAAAAAAAGCAAAAGGAATGTCGGAGTCTTACGGTTGTCCTGGAGGCTGTCGCAGACTGTTCAGTGTATGGGCTAGACGAATGGAAGCTGTTCGGTGGATGTTCTGGGATGACAGTATGGCTCCACATCTCCTCCCTCAGTGCTGTCCCCATGGGAGGCCACCAGCTCCCTCCTTGGAGAGCCAAGGACGCTGTGTCCTGCCCCAACCCCGGCACTGTGCCAGCATCCATGCCTACCTCAGCAAAGCCAAGTTCTCTCAGTGAGGGGAACAGTGCTGCCCTTGGAGCCGCGCTCCACTTTGTCCACAGAGGAGGGGCTGAAACGGTACCTCTTCCTCACCAGGGGGCCAGAGTCCCTAGAGGAAACAACTCCATCTGGCTGCTGACCAACCAGCCCCTGGGCTCTTGTTCAGCATTTAGGTGGCTCCAACCCCACACCCGGGCTCCAGAACCCAAACCAACCCACAGTGCCTGAAGCTCATTAGACTCTGCACCTTGTCCTAGCTGCCCCAAATCTTCCAGCCTGGCTAGAAAAGACTCTAAGTAGGGACAGTGATCAGAGTGTTAAGAGACAGACAGTGTTGAGGGAACAGAGCAACGAGGATTGCCTCTGCCACAGGGAAAGCACCCTCGCCATCGCATTCAATGGCTAGAAATGCTTCATGGCTTCCTGGACACCCTGGTTTAGCCTATGAGGCCACAGTTGATTCAGCCCCTGCCCCACCCACTTCTAAAATGTGGGCAAGAAAGTCACGATGTGCATAATCTCACTCCATCCTGCCAGAGAGAGTAACATCTCTACTTGCCAAAAAAGGAAATAAACTTTGGAGATTTTAAATGATTAGCCGGAATTTGAGCCCCAGCTTAACTCCAGAGTCTTTAAGACTCACAGTCATTTTAAGAACTAAAAGGGCACTGTGAAAACACTTGGGAAAGTGTACAGGAGGAATTGGAAAGCCAGTGCCAAAGTGCAGGCTTGTTGTCTTAGCTCTTTGGGAGGCTGGAGGATCACTGGGGCCCTGGAGTTGAAGGTCAGCCTGGGCAACATGGTGAGATAGCTCCCTTAAAGAAAAACAAAAAGGGCCAGATGTAGTGGTACAATGCCTGTAATTCCAGTAACTCTAGAGGCTGAAGCAGGAGAATCACAAGTTTGAAGTCAGCCTCAGTAACAGTGAGACCCTGTCTCAAAATAAAAAATTTAAAAAGGGCTGGGGATGTAGCTCAGTGTAAAGTACCCCCGAGTCCAATCCCCAGTACAGGAAAAAAAAGAAAAAAAGAAAGAAAGAAAAGAAAGAAGGAAGAAATAAGTAAATCAGGGGCACCATTCATAGTAAAAATTTTTTCTTTTTCTCCTCCTCCTCCTCCTCCTCCCCCTTCTTCTTTTTTCTTTTTGGATGCTGGAGATTGAACCCAGAACTGTGTATATGCTCAGCATGCACTCTACCACTGAGCTATAACCCTAGCTCCATCACAGCAAAAATCTTTTAAATTAACTTGATTATACTTTCTCTCCTTGGTCAAAACCCTGAGGGTATCCAACACTCTTTTCACTTGGTCACTCTTAGTTGACCAAAAGAGACCAAAGAAATCAGTGCAAGTTGGCTGACAAAATGCAGAGTTTGCCTCTCTGGACTGGGAGAGCAGGCATGGATTCTGGAAGACTTGTTCCTATGAATTACAGCAATTCCAGACTCTGCTCTGTACACAGCTGCCAGGGACTCTCTCAAGGCTTTTACTCCGAGCAGTGTCAAGAGCTAAGAAGGTATAATAGGTGGAAACGAGTTCAGGCCAGCTGTGAGAACATATTAGCAGAAGACACCTGGAGGTCATGACTTTTAGGTTAAAGAAGATAGCCCAGCCTTTCATTAAATGACAGAGGTATTTCACTAGCTAACCACAACAAGAAATGATTTAAAACAAGCATTGAGTTTCGCAGTCACACGCTAAAGTTATAAGACAACTGGTAAGACATAGTAAAATTATCAAATATCTGAAATACAACTCAATATGTGGTTGATGAATACATGAATATGAAATGGAGAAATATGTGTTGAAATGCAAACAATGCAGAGAACTCTTCATAAACCTTGTAGATTTTTTTGTTTGTTTGTTTTATTTTGTCTTGTTTTGTTTTTGTGAGTAGTGTCCTGGAGATTGTCTAAAGGCACTTTACAACTGAGCCACATCCCCAGCCCCTTTTATCTTTTTTATTTTTTGGTACTGGAGATTGAACTCAGGGGCACTAGACCACTGAGCCACATCCCCAGCCCTGTTTTGTGTTTTATGTAAAGACAGGGTCTCACTGAGTTGCTTACCACCTCGCTGGTGCTGAGGCTGGCTTTGAACTCCTGATTCTCCTATCTCAGCCTCCCTAAGTGCTGAGATTACAGGTTTGAGCCACCACGCCCGGCTATCTTTTTTATTTTGAGATAGGATCTCATAAGTTGCTTGGGGCCTTGCTAAATTGCTGAGGCTGACCTTGAGCTTGCAATCTTCCTGCCTCAGCTTCTGAGTTGCTGGGATTACAGGTGTGCCTGGCTACCCTGTAGCAATTCTCGATATGATAGGCCAGATCCTCCAAGAAGCACATGCCTAGAGAGGATTAAGTGCAGGAGAGATATATGAGGAGAAATGCTCTGGGAGAAAATGACCAGGGAGATGAAAGGAGCTCTCTGTGGTCAGCCACAGCACAAGGGAGATTGCCTCAGAAGACAGCCAAGGCAAGGTGGGGAGCTTGAAGCTTGGGTAGGAAAAGTCTTAGAACTGGTAAAAATTGTTTGTTTGTTTTAATTTTTACTAGGAATTGAATGCAGGGACACTTTACCACTGAGCTACATCCCCAGACCCCCCTTTTTTTGTGGTGCTGAGAATTGAACCCAGAGCCTTGTGCATGTGAGGCGAGCACTCTACCAACTGAGCTATATCCCCAGTGCCCCCCAGCCCATTGTTTTTTTTTGTTGTTGTTTTTTTGTTTTTAATTTTGAGATGAGGTCTTGATAAATTGCCCAGCTGACCTTGAACCTGCCTTCCAAGTCTCTGGGATTATAGGCATGTGTCACCCTGCCCACCTGACCTGATGCAACTCTCATGCCTGTAATCCCAGTTGCTAGGGAGGCTGAGGCAGAGGATTGCAAGTTCAAAGCCAGCCTTGGCAACTAAGCGAGGCCCTAAGCAATTTAGCAAGACCCAGTATCAAAGTAAAAAATATAAAGGGCTGGGGATGTGATTCAGTGGTTAAGTGCTACTGGGTTCAATCCCTATTACTGTGGGGTGGGAGGAGTTTTGGCAAAACCAATGGAGTCCTCAGTCCAAATTTGCCTTTGTTCATATCTCTGCCTGGGAGCGGGCAGTGGGAAGTGTGGCCCCATGGAGAATGTGGCGATAGATTTCAGCCATTACAGTTGAGGCATGCATACACTCAGGTATGTCATACCATTTACTAAAGGCACAATCATGGAATAGCAAGACCAACTATAGATACATACAATTTTCCAAAAATTTTAAAAGAAAAAATACATTACTAGTCTTGATTGCGTTCTCGAAGACACTTCGTAAAGTCTCTGGAAACATCTTGGAAAATTCTGGATTCTGTGGATAACTGGAATTGTGGAAAGAGGACATGGGACAGAGCAGGGAGATCTGGGTTTTAGCCTCATTCTGTCACCAATGTGCTCTAGAAG
Organism: Geosciurus inauris; assembly: GCA_004024805.1. Classification (NCBI taxonomy): domain Eukaryota; kingdom Metazoa; phylum Chordata; class Mammalia; order Rodentia; family Sciuridae; genus Geosciurus; species Geosciurus inauris. The sequence goes on from PVHX01012601.1 coordinate 44,729, forward strand.
TCTTTAATTTCTTAGTTTCCATATCTTAAGATGGGTGCAAGGAAGAGGGAACCTGCTGTTTGATGTCCCCTTAGAGAGAGACTAAGCAGAGGATTCTGTGGCTGGGTGGTTGCTTTTGGACCTGTACCCTTACTCTGTGCCCACTTGGGCTTACCAAGCAGGGACCTTGTTGCCCACCTCAATCTACCCCCAGCTCCTCCTGAGCAGATTGGCTCAATTGCTGGTCCTGTGGTTTCCCTTGAGTTAGCTGTCATAGCAGCTGTGGTGCTAATGAGGTGGGGAAGCTTTGAGAGGGGCTGCGGTAGGCGAGGGGAAGGTGTCACCGTCCAAAATAACCTCTGAGGACAGACCAGTGGCCACTTAGAAGCAAACTCTTACCACCCGACTGTTTCCAGGAAATACCCAGAGGTTTCTAGCAAACATAGCTTGGTTCAAAGTTGTAAGGCCTCCTGCACAGATGAGTACAAATCCAGGGTCTGAAGGGCCACCAGGAGGGGATCTGGGAGCAGAAGGAGGAGCAGGGGGCAGGGCTAGTGCTGGGAAAGCCAGAGGATCAGATTCTCCAAAAGCAAGCAGTATGTCTCCACCATCTGACTGGGCTTTCCTGATGCCTGAGTCCTGGTCCCCCCTTTAGATGAGTCCCCACAAGGTAGACTTTGTCTCCTATTAGATTGGGAGTTTCACATGGGCTTTCAAACTGCAGCCGCCTCCACTGTCTCTGAGTCTACACAGACCTCCTACCCATCTCCCAGAAGTTTGCTTTCGCCCCTGCGTCTGAAGCTCCCCACATGGTCCTCCATCCAGGGGTCAGCCTGGACTCTTTGCAGGGTCTCTGCTTGATCTTGAGCTTCAGCTCCTTCTCTTTCTCTTGATTTTTCCTTCTGCATTCTTCTCAGCACACCTAAATCTACCTTTGACCCTGCTCACTTCTGGAAGAAAAGTGTTTTGGTTTTTTTTTAATATTTTTTTAGTTGTAGATGGACACAATATCTTTATTTATTTTTATGTGGTGCTGAGGATCGAACCCAGTGCCTCATGCATGCAAGGCAAGCGCTTTATCACTGAACTACAAACCCAGCCCAGAAGAAAAGTTTTGATCTCAATTACTCGGGAAAGCCCCCGGAGATCTGCTCTCTTTCTCTCTTTCCCTTCTCTGAGAAAATAAGTAAATAATAGCAATTCCAAAGAAAAATTGAGCCTTAGAAAGTTGAAGGCCCCAACTGTGGATATGTATGCCTGAGGGATCTGCAGTAGAAAGGGTTAAACCTCTGACCAAAGCTGAGTCCAGCCCTACCAGGATTCTTTCCTTCCCTCTAAAGGGGCCCTGATCTTTCCTGCCTGTGGGTCTTTGAAAACTGTTCCCTCTGAACTCCTGGCCCTTCCACACACAGGTCATCGTCATCTCTTTTCCACGTTTTCACCTGGTTAAGTGTTAGACATCTGGTAAGTCTTAGTTTAAAAGTCAGTTTCCTGGGATCCCCTTTACCTTAAATTAAATGACTACAATTATTCATTCGCTGTAATCCTACCCTGCCAGCAACATGAGGTCTGGAACTTTGTGTGTCTCTTTTAAAGCTTGTATTTTTCCATTCCAAGGCATAATATGAGGTGCACAGTGCCTGGCACACAGTGGCACCCAAACAATATTTTCAAATGAATGAATGAACAAAGGAACTTGGTTAGGGTGGATGAGGAAAGGGGTCCTGTGGGGAATGAGCGCCCCCTGCTGAACACTGAGAGTATCAGGGACCCAGGACATCCTCTCTGAGCTGGGGAGAACGGTAAATTTTTTATCTTCAGGGCAGTCTTGGGAACCACCACCTCATGTGCAGATTGCTGACTTACGCCTTTTTCTCTCTCTCAACTCACAAACTTCAGAGCATTTGTCCCTACCCGCAAGAGTCTGACTTCTATACCCATCCTCCTCACGCTGCAGCCGCCTCAGCCCAGAATAGTGACTGCTGCCCTCTCCTTTCCACAATTAATACTCCTCCCTCCTGGACCTTTAACTCTGAATAAGAATAGGATCAGATTCCTGCATTGATCCTCGTTCTCCCTCCTCCCTAATCAACCAATCAATCAATCAGAAGTGATTGGCTAGGGCATTGGGGTGGATATGGAGAAGGAATGGTGGACAGGGACACGGAAAGTTGCTTCGGGTGGGAGGCAGGTGATTGTGCTTCTGAAACAGGGACCTGCGAATAGTACAGCAGAAGCAGTGACTCACACCAGTAATCCCAGCAACTGGGAAGCCTGCAGCAGAAGGATTGCAAATTTAAGGCTAGCCTCTGCAGCCTCTTAATGAGAACCTGTCTCCAAATAAAATAAAAAGGGCTGGGGACATGGCTCAGTGGTAAAGCACCTTTGGGTCCAATCCCTAGTACTGCCAAAAAAAAAAAAATAAAGTTGGCAGAACAGGAACCATGACCCAACAAATCCACACAGAGTTGGGGGTAGTTAATGAGAAGACTCCTGGGATGAACATTTAGAAAAAGATGAATGAGGAATTCCCAGCTGTTGCCTAGATTGAAAAGGAGTAAAATACCCACAGTTTCTGCAGCGGGAGCACAGTGGAAGGGGAGGGGCTTATAAAAGGAGGTTGGGCCAAGAGTAAAGTGGAATAGGGGGGAACACAGGAGCCCAGTGACGGGAGTCAGGCCTCAGCTTTAGGGGGTGGAGAGGACAGGAAGAAATCTCCTTAGCCAGCTTCAGAAGGAGAAGTGGGCGGGGGAGGGGGTCAAGGGGAGATGGAGGTCGCTCCTCAGTCAGTGAGAACTGGAGAACAGACCACACCTGTGTCTCTCCATATGGTTCCCATCCCCGGCCCCTCCCCCAGCCATGCCCCCAAGTGGAGCTGAGGATGAGTGACAGTTACTTAATGACCCTGAGTCCTGCTAGCTCTTCTGAGCAGCCTGTGGTCACTGGGGGGCAAAAGGGGATTGAAGCCAAAGTCCAGGTTATTGATCTCTGGCCCCAAAGGTCAGCTTCAGGGACAGAAGGAGTGGCGTTTCCACCATGGGAGCCTCCAGGGACCCCACAAGGGTGAGGATGTGCTGCAGCCTGGTTTCCATGTCCGTATCATTGGCACCGCATGATCCGGCACACACACCCAACCTCTCTCCAGCCTGTCCTCAGGAATGGTCCCAGAATAGACCTTTGGGTGTGGGGGTAGCTAGGGAGCATAGAAGCAGGGACTTGGGACTGTTTACTACTACCCCCACTCGCAAGGCAAAGCAAAGCCCCAAGAGTCCACAAACTCAGGGGGGAACCCAAAGAAAAAGCACTAATGTAGTAGTCAGGAAGGATGGCACTATTTCCTGTGTGGCCTTAGGCAAGACAAGATGGCTTAACCCTATGATTCTGAGTTTTGTGGTCTATAAAATGAAATGATTGAATCAGAGAGCTCTCAGGTCCCTTGCAGCTAACAAATTTAAGTGTCTAAGGAATTAAGTGAGGATAGTGCTGACAGGAGTTGTTCAGGGTACAAATTAGGTTAAGTTCAGAAGATATAAAAAGAGTTCTTGGGACCAGGCATTGTGATACATGCACAAAGTCCTAGCTACTTGAGAGGCTGAGGCAGGAGAACTGCCAAGTTTGAGCCAGCCTGGGCCATTCAGGGAGACTGTTTAAAAAAAAAATTAAAAATTCTTGGATGGGAACAAAATTGAGCAAATTATCCTATGTTCCTATACAAATATACATGAATGAATCCCACTTTTATGTATAATTATGATGCACTAATTTTTTAAAAAAATATTTTTTTAGTTGTAGATGGACACAATGTCTTTATGTTATTGCTTTGTATGTGGTGCTGAGGATCGAACCCAGGGCCCCACGCATGCGAGGCAAGCACTCTACCGCTGAGCTACAATCCCAGCCCCTGATGTACTAATTTTTAAAAAATAATAAGAAGAGAGACCAGAAGAGTAATGGAAAGGGGTCAGGGGGAGGGAGGAGGGGAGGAAAAGAGCAGAAGGTACTGGGAAATGAGATTGATCAAATTGTTATGTGCATGTGCAAATGTCACAATGAATCCCACTTTTTTTTTTATAATTATAATGCCCCAATAAAAGCTATAAAAAAGAATTTTGTACAACAAAGTGTAAAAATATTTTATTAATATCTTTATGTTGAATACATGTTGAAATGATAATATGATAGATATCTTGTATTATGTAAAATACACTATTAAAATTAGAAAAAAAAGAATTCTTGGACTTGGAAATAAAACCTAGATTCTTTTTTTTTTTTTTTTTTTTGGTACCAGGGATTGAACTCAGGGGCACTCGACCACTGAGCCACATCCCCAGCCCTACTTTGTGTTTTATGTAGAGACAGGGTCTCACTGAGTTGCTTAGCACCTCGCTGTTGCTGGGCTGGCTTTGAACTCGTGATTCTCCTGTCTCAGCCTCCCAAAGTGCTGAGATTATAGGTGTGCACCACTGCACCCGGTTTAGATTCTAATTTGAGCCATTATTAACTGGAATCTCAGGCAAGTCATAAATTTATTCATTCAACAAACATTTAATAAGGAATTACGCTATGCCAAACTTTGTGCTGTGTGATGGACACAGTGAACAAGACAGACATTGACCTTGGCTAAGGGAGTTGACATCTTAGTAACCAGTGGGAGAGAAAAACAAAATAGCATATATAACAGAGTGGGGTAAGTGCTCTGTCTTGGAAGTGTAGGCTACTGGAACACCAGGAAGGGGTGTTGAATGGGTGAGTGGGGGTGGAGGGCCCAAGCTGATCCCTGGAGAGGACAAAGGAACATCTTCCTTGAAGTCTAAGAATAAATAGTGATGAGCAAATTGAAAGTAAGGGGAAACAACCCCCTACAGCAGGGCTCACCTGTAACCCCAGTGACTCAGAAAACTGGGGCAGGAGGATTGCAAGTTTAAGGCCAGCCTCAGCAATTTAGTGACAGCCTGCCTTAAAATAAAAAATAAAAAAGGCTGGGGATGTAGCTCAGTGGTAAAACGCCTAGAGTTTAATCCCCAGTGTCAGGCAGAAGGGTAATGATGGGAAAACACCAGGAAGAACCAACTGTATCCACGCCCTAGGAACGTTATTACTTGTAACAGACTAACGGGGAGATCAAGGAGTATAAGGTGGGAAATAAGGCTGGTATTGGCAGCAGAGACCATCTTGCCTTCCTCTTTTTCCAACAGTGCTGTTTTCTAGGGTCTAGTGAGATAAAGGAAAATGTTCCACTTTTGGAAAGGCATTGCAAAAATCAGTACACAACAGAAAGGGGCTATGGATCACCGGGGGTGGAGTTAGGTCGATCTGGCTTTGGGCTAACCTCCTGAAGATCAGTGGGAAATTCATCAAAACTGAGGCACTGAGCCTCTTAAAAAATTGTCTGAGATCACACAACTGGGGAAGGGTGAGACTGAGGTTTGAACAGAAAGCATGACCCCATAGTCTTTGCAGAAGAGAGAGGGGACTTGTATTAAGGACCACAGTGGGAAGAGTCTTTAGAGATCAGATTCAGTTCAATGAAAGAAAAAAACTTTCTAACAATCCCACTATGGCTGGATGGGCAGGACATCCAGAAGCACTAAGCTAGCTCTCTGCTGCTAGAAGTTTGTAAACTGACCTAGAAAATAGTAGATGTCAAGCTTGGGGTATGAGAGTGGTCAGCTTGTTCTACAAGGCTCCTTTTGACTCGGTCTTGAAACCCAGGATCTTCACTCCATACTTCCTGCTTTAATAGAATAGGAGTGGGGCATCTCTTCAGAACTGCAGGGTGCTCAGAACTCAGACCAGGAGAGAATAGACAGCTTCACACCTCTTTCTGTTGTTCTTCCTCCACCATGGCCAAACCAGAGAGGCCCAGTGATAAGAAGAGGATCCCCTGCCATTTGGAGACCTTGACTCCAGGAGGACATATGTGGGTTTTGGTGTTCTCTCCTGTTATCACAGAAATGCAGTGAAGCCTAGTTGTTAGGAGAAAAAGTTGCACTCTTGGGTAGACCTGGGTGGACTGCTTCTTGTTAGCGTTACCCTGGAAATTGGTTTAATCTCTGAGCCTCTGTTTCCTCATTTTGAAGATGAAGTCCACAATTACCACAGTAGGAAATGGCGCAGGAGGCTGAGACAAGAGGATCACGGATTCAAAGCCAGCCTCAACAACTTAGTGAGTCCCTGTCTCAAAATAAAATACAAAATAGGGCTGGGGATGTGGCTCAGTGGTCAAGTGCCCTTGAGTTCCATCCCTGCTACCCTCTCCCACAAAAAAATCAAAATTAAAAAATACAAACACAAAAGGCGGAGATGTGGCTCAGTGGTTAAGTACCCCTGGGTTCAATCCTCAACATAAAAAAAAAAAAAACCAGAACATTCTCACTATACCATTCTATCACTATTATTGACAAAATGTTGGATGGATGTGTCATTGAAGACCGAATGAATGAACACAGGTTTCTATATGTCTTCCCGGGACATGGAGGACTTCCCATGTGGACCAGACTTTGAGGTTGTTCCTCAAACAAGCTGTTGCCTTTTAAGCTTCTTTGCTTTCATTTCTGCTGTTCCTTTATTCTAGGACACCCTGCCCTCCCTAGCTTTCAAAATGCAATAAAGTCTAATAAAAAAGATGAAGAAGAAGAAAAACCCTATACAGGTCTGACCCAATGCCACCTCTTCTGTAAAGCTTGTGTGTGTGTGTGTGTTTCCTGGGGATTGAATTTAGGACCTTGTTCATGCTAGGCAAGTACTCTACCACTGAGCTACATCCCCAGCACTTTTTATTTTATTTTGAGACAGGGTCTTTCTAAGTTACCCAGGCTGGCCTTGGACTTTTGATCCACCTTCCTCAGTCTCTCAGGTAGCTGGGATTACAGGTGTGCATTGCCATGCTCAGTGGGTCTGAGAAGTTCTTCATAACTTACAGCATGTGTGAGCTTTCAGTGTTTCCAAAGTACATTACACATGTCTCTATTATTCGTGCCAGCCACAGTTTGATGCTTTTGTTTTGCCGTATGCCTGTCTTCTCTATTACTTTTCTCCTATACCTAACAGTGGGGAGAGACATATGAATTTGAAACCACATTCTCTGATTGAAAGAAACATGCTGGGGGCAGGGGCTGGGGACGCAGTTCAATAGTAGAGTACTTGCCTAGCATGTGCAAAGCCCTGGGTTCAATCCTCAGCATCACAAAAAGAAAAGAAAAGAAAGAAAGAGAAAGAGAGAAGGAAAGGAAAAGAAAGAAAGGTGCCAGACATGGTGGTTCATGCCTGTAATCCCAGTGACTAGGGAGGCTGAGGCAGAAAGATTGAAAGTTCAAAGCCAGCCTCAGTGACTTAGCAAGGCCCTAAGTAACTCAGTGAGATCCTGTCTTTTTTTTTTTTTTTTTTTGGTACTGGGGATTGAACTCAGGGGTTCTTGACCACTGAGCCACATCCCTAGCCCTATTTTGTGTTTAATGTAGAGTCAGGGTCTCACTGAGTTGCTTAGCGCCTCACCATTGCTGAGGCTGGCTTTGAACTCGCAATTCTCCTGTCTCGGTCTCCCAAAGTGCAGGGATTACAGGCGTGCACCACCGCGCCTGGCTCCTGTCTTTTTTTTTTTTAATATATATTTTTTAGTTGTAGATGGACACAATATCTTTATTTTATTTATTTATTTTTTATGTGGTGCTGAGGATCGAATGCAGTGCCTCACGCATGCGAGGCAAGTGCTCTACCACTGAGCCACAGTCCCAGCCCTGAGACTCTGTCTTTAAATAAAAAAATAAAAAGAGATGGGAATGTGGCTGAGTGATGTAGTGCTTGCCTAGTGTGTACAAAGCCCTGGGTTCAATCCCCAGTAACTAACACACACACAGACACACACACACACACACAGACATACACTAGGAATCCAAGAACCTGGTCTTGAATTTCTAATTCTTGAGCAAGTTGCTTTTAGGTAATGTTTCCACATTTACAAAAAGGGGTGGATGGGGCTGGGGCTGTAGCTCAGCGGTAGAGCGCTTGCCTAGCATGCGTGACACACTGGGTTCGATCCTCAGCGCCACATACAAATAATAAACGAATAAAATAAAGATCCATCAACAACTAAAAAAAAATTATTTAAAAAAAAAGGGGGGGGGCTGGGATTGTGGCTCAGTGGTAGAGCGCTTGCCTTGCATGCGTGAGGCCCTGGGTTCGATCCTCAGCACCACATACAAAGCAATACAATAAAGACATTGTGTCCATCTACAACTAAAAAATATTTTAAAAAGGGGGGGGGGCGTGGATGGAAGACAAGGCCTGAAATACTAACACCTGACCCTCTACTGATGAAAATATAGAGTGTTGACTCTTAAGTGCTGATTCCAAAGTCAGTGTGCCAGGGCTTGAAAACTATCACTCTGTGACTTTGAGTAAGTTACTTAATAAAGCCTTTTGTGTCTCACTTTCATCTGTAAAATTAGAATATGACCACGGCTAGCTTATACATTTGATGTGAGGATTTGACTGATTGATATGGGGAATTGAACCCAGAAGCGCTAAATTACATATCCAGCCATATGTTTTTTTTTAAATTTTGAGACAAGGTCTCATAAATTGCCCAGGCTGGCCTCAAACTTGTATGATCTTCCTGCCTTGGTCCCCCAAGTAGCTGGGATTACAGTTGTGTGCCACCATGCCCTGCTAGCTATCATCATTTGATAGTAACTCTGGGCTTACAATTTCAAAATCTAGAAAAACACCTCTAATACCAATGTTCTCTAAGTAAGTAGAATGTTTGTCTTCATTTCACTAAGGTCTGCAAAGCAGAATGGTTAAGAGCATAACTTTGGAATCATCAAAAAGTAGGGGCAGCCAGGTGCAGTGGCACACGCCTATAATCCCTGAACTTTGGGAGACTGAGACAGGAGAATCATGAGTTCAAAGCAAGCCTCAGCAAAGACGAGGTGCTAAGCAACTCAGTGAGACCCTGTCTCTACATAAAACACAAAATAGGGCTGGGGATGTGGCTCAGTGGTCGAGAATCCCTGAGTTCAATCCCCAGTACCAAAAAAAAAAAGTAGGGTTAAACGGGTATAGTGGCACATGCCTGTAATCCCAGCAGCTCGGGAGGCCGAAGCAGGAGGATACTCAGTTCAAAGCCAGCCTCAGCAAAAGCAACTGAGACCCTGTCTCTAAATAAAATACAAAATAGGGCTGGAGATGTGGCTCAGTGGTTGAGTGCCCCTGAGTTCAATCCCCCTGTACCAAAAAAAAAAAAAAAAAAGTAAAGGTAAAATAACAAGCTCAGATATGTAAGGTTCAGGACCTTCACTCCCATCCATACTCTCTCTCTCTTTTTTTTTAATATTTATTTTTTAGTTGTAGGCAGACAGAATATCTTTATTTTATTTGTATGTGGTGCTGAGGATCGAACCCAGTGCCTCATGCATGCTAGGTGAGCACGCTACCACTGCGCCACAACCCCAGCCCCCCATCCATACTCTCTTGAGCAGTACTTGAGAATGTGCTCCTTATCTATGAACCAAGAAACCATGTAATCTAGAAAAGCAGTGAGAAGAAGTTCCAAATCACCACTGGAAAGGAAACCTGAAGGGAGGCCAGGATGGCATGGTTCAGGAAAGAAGCCCCAGAAAAAATGAAGGCTTAGTGAAAAGGATAATATTGTGGAGATTTTGAAAATAATTGAGGATACTTCAATAACACATAATGTGAGGAAAAGAAAAAAAGCGGTTTGAAGGAAATTAAAACATAGTATAAGAAGAGAAATTTCATCTTGCTCTGCTACTTGGCAACACAGTGAACATTTCTATGACCGTGACAAAGTAAACATTGGTGATCAATTTAGCTGGAAATGGTGATTTAACTGTACTCGAGAGGTAAGAGGGTCAGTTCTCATTTATCATACCAGGAAATCAATAGATAATATCTAAAATTGATCAATCAAGGAATAGACATATATGCATATTATTCAGAGATATGGAAATATCCTCTGGAAGAAATGGTTCAAAGAGAGATGGTCTCAAAGGAGAGGAGGGGGTAGGTGTCCAGGGAACTGTTGTTTTCATTATAATTCTCTCAATACAAATTGATTTTTTTTCTTTTCTTTTTTTTTTAATTTTTTTTTTAGATATTGATAGATCTTTATTTTATTCATTTATTATTTATACGTGGTGCTGAGGATCGAACCCAGTGCCTCGCGCATGCTAGGCAAGCGCTCTACCACTGCGCTACAGTCCCAGCCCCTTTTCTTTTCTTTTCTTTCTTTCTTTCTTTTTTTGGTACCAGGGATTGAACTCAGGGGCACTCGACCACTGAGCCACATCTCCAGCCCTATTTTGTGTTTTATGTAGAGACAGGGTCTCAATGAGTTGCTTAGTGCCTCACCCGTTGCTGAGGTTGGCTTTGAACTTGTGATTTCTCCTGTCCCAGCCTCCCAAAGTGCTGGGATTACAGGCGTGCGCCACCACACTCGGCTTGTTTATTAATTTATTTTTTATGTGGTGCTGAGGATTGAACCCAGTGCCTCATGCTTGCGACGCAAGCACTCTACCACTAAGCTATAGTCCCAGCCCTGATTTTTTTATTCCTATGCATTAATTACCTTAATTATTTCTTTTAAAGTAAAGAAGAATAATATTGCAGTGAGCTAGACCTGGGATCCACCCTTTGTGATCTGTAAGTTGAGGCAAGTCATTTAACTTCAGTAAGTCTCAGTTTCATCTCCAGGAAAATATCAACCATATTAAAATGGTTGAGGGTCAAAAGAGAAATACACACAGCTTTTCGTGCATGGTTGTTATATAATCATCATGTAATAAATGCTGACTTCAGAATCAGGGGGAAGTGGGTTTAAAACCAAGGCTAAAGTAGCATTTTGGGAAATGACAGCATTTGGCTAGACACCCTACCTTCTGCCTCCATGGTACATGACAGCCAGTACATACAAACAAATGGACACCAAGTGAATGACAGCTGGATGGGTTGTGACCCACAGTCCAGACTTGAGTCATAGTGACAATCACTGAAAGAATCAGAAGCCATGAGGGAAATTATAGTTGGCTCTCAGGAGTTCACTGCAAAGGACACCTGGAGAGTTACAGTCACTGGACAGTGCACTATTGCACACTCTCCATTTTCTCTTCCTGTCTATACCTTGTGGGGGATGTGTCAGAAGGAAAAGATTTAGAGGCTGTCAGGGTGAGGGTCAGAGGTCAGCTGGGGTCAGGAAGTCTATTTCATTGAGGTCACTCTCGTCTCCTTTCAATCTAATGAAGCCATTATTGGTGAAAGCAAGTGCCTGGCGTCTTGCTCTGTGAAGCAGGGCCAGCGTGGGGAGCAGATGAAAGAAGGAACGGGGCTCCACTGGCTGGTCCTCTTGCCAATTCAAGAGGCCTGAGAGGTGAGAGGTGCACAGTCCCACTTGATGTAGGAAGCCCTCGTCCCTGAAGTGGGATGAAGATGACAGGGTGGCACAAAAACAAGCTGTTTTTCAGTGTCTTTGGGAATGGCCTCAGTCTCTCTCTCTCTTTCACACACACACACTACTTCAAAATCTTTTCCCTAACAACTAGTTCAATTCTCATTTTACATTCAAAGGGTAAAACCGGATATGTTTCTTGAGGAACAAGCTGGAAGTACATATGCCACACATTTCACTTACCTACATGTGTGCTGTCTCCTCTGGAGTGTGAGCTCTACGAGGACAGGGATTTTATCTACTTTGTTCACTGGTATATTCCCAGTGCTTCAAACAGTGTCAACTGACACCTAATATTTGCTCAATAAATATTTGTTAGGTGAGTGAGTGAAGGAAGGATAACCGAACAGAAACGCTGCACACATATTTCCCCCTTGAGTCCCAGAGCATATCACCATATTACATAGGAAACCTAGAAGCCTGGCGCAGTGGCACAAGCCTGTAATCCCAGCACTTAGGGAGGCTGTGACAGGAGAATCGCGAGTTCAAAGCCAGCCTCAGCAACGGCGAGGTGCTAAGCTACTCAGTGAGACCCTGTCTCTACATAAAACACAAAATAGGGCTGGGGATGTGGCTCAGTGGTCGAGTGCCCCTGAGTTCAATCCCCGGTACCAAAAAAAAGAGAAAGAAAAGAAGAAAAAAAAAAAAAGGAAACACGCAAACTATCCCATTTTCCAAATGATTGCACTGAAGATAATTTTTTTAAATAGTAGGATATATCAACCATCCCATGGAACTGAATTTTTTTTCCAGTATTGGGCGGTGAATCCAGGGGTGTTCTACAAATTAGTTATATCCAAGCCTTTATTATTTTTTTATTTTGAGACAAAGTCTATTATATAAGTTGCTGAGGCTGGCTCAAACAAAATCCTCCTGCCTCAGCCTCCCAAACAGCTGGGATTATAGGCATGAGGAACATGCCTGGCTGGACGTGAAATTTTGAAATGTATATTGTGGGAAATAGTTTTCTCAAATGCACACCATCATGGCCAGGGTTTTAGATTTAGAACACCACCCTGGACTCTACACAGAGTTCTCAAAATAATTTCTGAAATGGGAGCGGGGTGTGAATGATTGCCCAGAAGAGAACCTGCATTGGCTCTGATTAGATCTTCTTTTTTTTTGTACTGGGATTGAACTCAGGGACACTCAACCACTGAGCCACATCCCCAGCCCTATTTTGTGATTTATGTAGAGACAGGGTCTCACTGAGTTGCTTAGCGCCTTGCCTTTGCTGAGGCTGGCTTTGAACTCGCGATGCTCCTGTCTCAGCCTCCCCAAGTGCTGGGATTACAGGCTTGCACCACCACGCCCAGCTCCTGATTAGATCTTTGATCTGGGAAGCCAAGGAACTATGCAGTGGGCAATCAGTGGAAATAACAGGCTACAGCCATGACCCAGAGAAAAGGAATCGCACCTTGGGTACTAATATTTACTAATTTTATTTAATCTGTAGTCTCCTTTTGTAGAATTTAAAAATTTTTTTAGTTGGAGATGAACACAATTTTATTTATTTATTTTTATGCAGTTCTGAAGATGGAACCCAGTGACTCACACGTGCGAAGCAAGCGCTCTACCACTGAGCTACAGCCCTGGCCCTGCAGCTGTTTTCTGTTGGTAGTACTGGGGTGAACTCAGGGGTGCTCTACCACTGAGCTATATCCCTAGCCCTTTTTATTCTTTTATTTTGAGACAAGGTCTTGCTAAATTGCCGAGACTGGTTCACACTTGTGATCCTCCTGCTTCAGCCTCCTGAGTCACTGGGATTATAGGCATGTGCCACTACGCCCAACCCTCCACATCTGTTTTTGCCTGCACGTATCTTTTTCATCATTCATAAATGAGTACAGCACTGGTAACGATAATAAGATACTAGAATTGTTGAAATAATGTGGGCTTTAGAGTCAAGGAGTGGAGATTCAAATTTGCTGCTGCCATACACTAGCTGAGCAACATTAGGCAAGATGTATTCGTTCATTAAGCCTCAGTTTGCTCTTCTATGAAGTGAAAATTTAATACCTATTCTTCAGGGTTATTGGAAGACTTGAACGAGACAAGAAAATTGCCTTTACAGATGGATATAGAGGTACACGCCCGTAATCCCATCTGCTCAGGAGGTTGAGGCCAGAGAATTTCAAGTTTAGGCCAGTCTTAGCAAAATAGTGAAACCCTGTCTCAAAATAAAATAAAATTAAAAAAAAAAAAAAAAAAAAAAGGAGAGCTGGGGATGTAGTTCAGAGGTATAACTCTCCTG